>BOPN01000784.1:103946-106446 GCA_017312705.2 Penaeus japonicus
TTGATGAAGAACGGAGAACAAAGACGGGGATTGAATGTCAAGGGGACGTCGATACATATTGATGAGGTTCATAGAGGGGAAGCTAAGGTGTGTCTGTGTGTGTGTGTGTGTGTTTGTGTATGTACGTGTGTGCGTGTGTGCATCCGTGTACGAGTGCAGTTGGAAGAATTAAAATGAATTAAAAGTGCACAGCTGTCGGTACGTTTCTTTTGGTTTATTAGTTTTTTTTGTGTGTTATACCTTTCGTCCCTACTCCCCCTTCGTCTCTTCCTCCTTCCCCTACCTCCTCTTCCTCTTAATTTTCTTCCTCATTCAACCCTTTCCCTCTACTCCTCCTTTTTTGTCTACCTCCTTTTCTTCTCCCTCCTCCTCCTCCTCCTCCTCCTCCTCCTCCACATCCTCCACATCCTCCACCTCTTCCACCTCCTCCTCCTCGTCTTCCTCCTCCTCCTGCTCCTCCCCTCCTCAACCATCCCTCGTTACCCCGCGCCCCAGCGTGTCATCTCCTAATCCAATATCGCAAACACGTTATCTCAAGGAACTGAATTAAGTGATTGGGAGATCGTGATTGGGTGAAGTCAAGGTGGAAGTGGCACCGCACTTTTCACCGATGGCACCGCCATTGTCACTGTAACTCCGCATCATTCGCCGGTAGTATCACTACTTTCCCTGCTAACACCATTACAACATCGCATCTCATGTCACGACGACTCTGTAAGTGTAGTTTACACTATATTCACTACGTAACTCATGCACTCTAGAGTCCGTGTTAGCTTTCTTCACTGAACGCAGTAGCGCTTTCTCTGTTTTCAACACCTCCATCACTGCCACCACCTACGTTGCTGCCACCACCACTCCCTTCCTAACTTCGTCTTCTCCCCCCCCCTCCCCCATAATACCTTCTCTCTACTACCAACGCCTCCTTCACTACCAACAATACTGCCATCACTTACGTCCCTGCCACCACCGCCGCCGCCACCTCCAGCATGCGTGACCATCAATCGCATCACGCCCGGAAATTGAGCCATTAATTTTATAAGTAGCGAGGAGCGGCTGTGTGTTGTAGGGGGGGGGGGTGAGGGTATGAAGGGATAAGGGGGTGGGGTAGTGGTGGGAGGTTCTGGTACAGTGTCTTGAGCCAAGGGAAGGGGGAGAGGTTAGGGGGTAGGGGGTAGGGCCTTTGTGAGGGAGGGGAAGAGGGGCGGGGATCGAGGTGGGGATGCTTCTTCGATATGGGAAGGGTGACTGTAGGGGACTAACTTTGGTATGTCTACTTTGGGGGTGGGGGTGGGGGTACGAGAGGGAAGGGCATTCTTGCGCCCAAGGTTTTAACAAGAGGAAGAAAATCTTAATAGATTGAAGGAATATTTTTTCCATTTTCTACTTCTTTCCACTCTCTATTTCTTGATATTTATTTTAGTATTGGTATGAATGGATTCAAGGAGGAGGAGTGCCTCCTCCCTCCGTGGACAAGAAAGGAAGAGGGATGGAAGTGGAGAGGGAGTAAGTGAAGGAAGAAAGAAGGGATAGGGGAGAGAGGGAGGGGGAGGAAGGTAGGAGGGAAGGAAAATGACGAAGAAAAGGAAAGTCAAGGGAAGAAGATGCTTTCGCCGCGCTGAGCAAATGTTTACCGCGTGTCTCTCCCGTCACGGAGGATTTTCCACTTAGTTTGTGCTGGGGGGGGGGGGGTGAAACGAGGAGTGTTGATGATGTGAGAACAGAAAGAGGGGGCAGAGAGAGAAGAAAGAGAGGGAAGAGGGGTAAGGATAAATTAACATCAGTGATCTTAGTGAGTGCCGACCGTATTGTTACGAGAAGAGGGGAGAGAGAGAGAGGGGGGGGGGTAAGGGGGAACTCCGGGGGGGTCGGCGTATCTATCGTGTTTTTCTTTTACAGTTCCGCAATCTTCCCCTCGCGAAGTAGCCTAACAATGCGGTCGTCTGTGTCGCGTCTTTTCGCCCTCTTGTTATCCACTTAAGACAGGCATTTGCCTCTTGGCACTCTAGCGCTCAATCTGTGACCGCGACAACAACCGTGTAGGCCAAAGGGAGGAGACCCCGCCCCCCCCAAAAAAAAAATGGGGGAGGTCGTCGGTTCTGAATGTTGTACGTTAGGGCTTTGGAATATTTAGATGCTTGTATTTATATGTTGGGTAATAATTTGGTTAGGGTAATAATTTATTCGGTTGATCGTTTTCATGGTTTTCTAATCACGATTGCACTCTCTCTCTCTCTCTCTCTCTCTCTCTCTCTCTCTCTCTCTCTCTCTTTCTCTCTCTTTCTCTCTCTTTCTCTCTCTCTCTCTCTCTCTCTCTCTCTCTCTCTCTCTCTCTCTCTCTCTCTCTCTCTCTCCCTCTCCCTCCCCCTCCCCCCTCCTCTCCCTCCTCTCCCTCTCCCTCCCCCTCTCTCCCTCTCTCCCTCTCTTTCTCTCTCTCTCTCTCTCTCTCTCTCTCTCTCTCTCTCTCTCTCTCTCTCTCTCTCTCTCTCTCTCTCTCTCTCTC
>BOPN01000784.1:111446-118946 GCA_017312705.2 Penaeus japonicus
AGAGAGAGAGAGAGAGAGAGAGAGAGAGAGAGAGAGAGAGAGAAATATTTGCTAAAGTCTTCGGATTCTATACTCCCTCTATCAGGCGAGCTATAAATTATACAAAATTATGAGGCTGAGAAGGGCTGCGTCACTATAATCACTAGTAATTGTAATAATTGCGATAATAATGGTAAAGGATTTTGGTGTTGATAATGATAATGATAATTGAGAGAAATATGATAAACAACGATAAGGATACTATATGTAATAATGATAATAACAACAATGATAATGATAGTAAAAACAACAACAAAAAAACATGATGAAGATAGGAAAAAAGATATTACTACACTTAATGAAAATGATTATGCTTTGTTGACAATACTGAGGCTGATGATAATGGCAACACAAGAAGGAGCAATAGCAATAGGAGCAACAACAAAAAGGGTAATGATGATAAAGATAGTGGAGAGGATTACATACATGATAATCACAATCTGTGACCTTAATTATGATACATGATAACAGTTCATTACCTTCATGGCACATACTTCGTTACTTGTCATCATTCTTTTATCAATTTTCATTACCATTTTTGCACCATAAAAAATACTTCATTAGCTCTTAATGCACTCGCAGTCTATATCATTTAAATAAAAAGTGGATGTATGTTTGGTGCACACACACAAACACGCACGCACAAACACATACACACACGCGCGCGCGCACACACAGACACACAAACACACACACACACACACACACACACACACACACACACACACACACACACACACACACACACATATATTNGGGAGGAGAGAGAGAGAGTGAGACGAAATGGGAAGGGGAGCAAAGTGACCAGTGTGGTGTGATAGTAAATAAAAAAAACTTAATGGAAATAAAAGTTTCATGGTTACGTTAACTTTTCAGCTCAAACTTTGGCCCAAACACTGTGGACTTTTCCAATTAAGTTACTTGCTAGACCATAAGTTTCTTTCCCACAGTACAGTGGTTTTGCCGACAGATCCCCGAGAGAGCAACTGTAAGGAGAGCAAGAGGGATGGGGTTGGATTGACATTGAGAGAGAAGGGGAGAGGGAGAGAGGAGAAGAGGGAGGGGGAGAGTGAGAGTGAGGAGAAGAGAGGGGTAGGGTGAGAAAGAGACAGAGAATAACACTGAGAGAGGGATAGATAGAAAGTGATAGAGAGAAAGAGAGCGTTGCCTATACCTGAGAGAGTGAATGAATGGCCGGATCATGTGACCTCCCCCCCCCCTTCGTCCTACTGAGCGACTAAGGCCTTGCATACTAGATGTGTTTCAAGCCTTTTTGAGTCTCACGAGTCTCATGATCCCCTTTTACAAGTGTCTTGGCTTAAGTGGCAAGTGTCAGTTCTACTTCAAAATCATGCTAATTTTCAACCCACCTCCCTTCTCCTCCTCCTCCTCCTCCTCCTCCTCCACCTCCTCAGACTGTCCTTGACTCTTTCTCTTGTTGCTTTTGTGTTTTTTCTTCTTCGTTTCTTTTTCATCCGGATTTATATTTTTTCGTGAGCGGAAAAATCCAGACCGACTTCGAGGTACGGTTCGTTCTCTCGCTGTTGGGCCGAGGCGCTGCAACGTTCTCGATCATTCTGAGGAGCCGGCGCGTGCACGTCTGTGCAATCAGGAGGTGATCATGATACCTCGTGATTGTAGACTGCAGTCCGGTTCTGTCTGCGCGACTGCGGGTGGTCCGGCCATTCTTGTCTTCCCCCATCCCTCTTTTTCTTCCCCTCTCGCTTCTTCCATCTCTTCACCCCTCCTTCTTCTCCTTCTTTCCCTATCTCCTCCCTCTTCTTCCCTTTCCTCCCCCCTCTCCCCTTCGCCAACTTTCCCTCCAGTCTTCCCACCCCCGCATTCATTCTCCCTCGCCCTCTGTCCCCCTCTCCCCACCCAACCGCATGCATTTCGACCACAGGACAATGAACCTCCCCATATCCGGCCATGCTGCCGATAATTGTATTATTGGTCTAGTATTCTCCCTCCTCTCTATCTCTCTCTCTCTCTCTCTCTCTCTCTCTCTCTCTCTCTCCTCTCTATCTCCCTCCCTCTCTCTCTCTCTCTATCCCCCTCTCTCTATCTCCCCTTTCTCTCTCTTCCTTTCTCTCTATCTCCCACCCCTATCTCTCTCTCTCTCTCTCTCTCTCTCTCTCTCTCTCTCTCTCTCTCTCTCTCTCTCTCTCTCTCTCTCTCTCTCTCTCTCTCTCTCTCTCTCTCTCTCTCTCTCTCCTCTCTCTCTCTCTCTCTCTCTCTCTCTCTCTCTCTCTCTCTCCTCTCTCTCTCTCTCTCTCCTCTCTCTCTCTCTCTCTCCTCTCTCTCTCTCTCTCCTTTCTCTCTCTCTCTCCTTTCTCTCTCTCTCTCCTTTCTCTCTCTCTCTCCTTTCTCTCTCTCTCCTTTCTCTCTCTCTCTCTCTCTCTCTCTCTCTCTCTCTCTCTCTCTCTCGCCTTTCTCTCTCGCCTTTCTCTCTCTCTCCTCTCTCTCTTCTCTCTCTCTCTCTCTCTCTCTCTCTCTCTCTCTCTCTCTCTCTCTCTCTCTCTCTCTCTCTCTCTCTCTCTCTCTCTCTCTCTCTCTCTCTCTCTCTCATAGATTGATTTTAGATTGTATCTTCTACCTGTTCGATGACTGGTGGAAGGAGGAGTTGATGCTGCGTGTGTGTGCGAAATTTATTTATGTATACCGGTCATGCACCATGACTCGGGGGTTCTGTAGTACTGGGAAGTGGACAGCGATCGGCGTGTGCTTAGTGAGCGGAAAGCCAAATCGCCATGAAGCTTTGGTAGGACAGCTGTCGTCGTCATTCTTGTAAGATACCTTGCCTCTCGTTGTAGAGGTGTGTGTGTGTGTGCGCGTTATAGTGTGTGTGTGTTAGTGTGTGTGTGTGTGTTTATGTGTGTGTCTTTTGGCCAGGAGTCCGTGCGGCCGTGATTTGGGTCGGAGAACACAGCAAGAACCGCCAGCGTATTTGTACATGTCGCCCACCGCACTCCTGTCATGAATTTTCAGTGGGTCGAGTATGTACTTAAGGAAAGGTGGGGGGAGGAGGCACAGGGTAGGGTAGGGGGGGTAGTGGGGTAAGGGGTAAGAGGGGTTAATAGTAAGGAGTTAGGGCGGCTTTGGCATGTCCTTTGGCGAGGAAGGTGCCATGAAGTCGGGCGTGATGGGGTGAACGGGCGTGCGGAGGTTCATGGAATTCGGCCGCGAGATAATTGGGTTGAATTCCTCTTCATGCGCGCATACGAAGAGCTCACGGAGGTTGGGGGTGTGGTGGGTAGGGTGAGGAGGGCGGGAGGGACAAGGAGGGAAGGGTTGGTGTCTGTGAGTCTATGAGGAGGATTGATGTCGCTGAAGAAAAGGGGTCGGGGAGGTCCTGTGGTGTTTCCCTTTATTTCCTACCCTTTCACCTCCTCTTCCGTCTTTTCCCCTTCCTCTTCCTCATTTTCCTCGTCTTCCTTTTCACCCCCTCCGCCTTCTCCACCCGCGTCCTCTCCCCCTCTCCCTCCCCACCCCCTTCCCCTGCCGCCCCCCTTCCCTTCCCGCTCCCCTTCCCCCTCCCCCACCTCCTCTCCCTTCCCCCTCCCCCACCTCCTCTCCCTTCCCCTCCCTCTTCTTCTACCTCCTCCTCCCGTTCCTCCTCCTCTTCTTCTTCTTCTTCTTCTTCTTCTTCCTCTTTCACCTTTTCTTCTCCGTTTTTGCTCGGTCAGCATAGTTGACCCTCGCAAACAGCCTCTATATTAGATCGCCATTTCTTCCGACCTCCAGTTCATTTCAAACCTCTTGTCTTGAAAACTTTTTTATTGGGGGGGGGGGTCGAAGGCGGTAACAAACCCCCATTTAATGAGGGTGATAAGATGCGCGGCATCTGTGGGTGTTCTATTTTTGCTCTCAAATCTTCTTATTAATGTCCCGGTCCAAAAAAAATGTAAGAGAAAGAGCTTCGGGGTCAGCGATATTTCAAATTTAACGGTTATGATGCACATTCGCCTCGTTAAAGCTTGTCTGCTTTCGTGCCACTAAGGAAGTTTCGAGCAGTTTTCGGTGAATCATGAAAACCTTCATGCAATCATCGGCTGAAATACAGGTTCTGACTCTCCTGGCTTCTCTAATTCTCTTCCTTTTTTTTCTTTCTTTATTTTCTCCTTTCTATCTTCCTTCTTGTTCACCCTCCTCCCCTACTCCTTTTCCATCCTCTCTACCTCTTCCCCCATCTCCTCCTTCTCCCCTTAACTTTCGTTCCTTCCTTTCTCCCTCCTACCTCTTCCTCTAACCCTCTCTCTCTCTCTCTCTAACTCTCCCTCTCCCTCTCCCTCTCCATCCATATATCTCTCCCTCTTTCTCTCCGTCCATATCTCTCTCCCTCTCCCTCTCCCTCTCTCTCTCTCTCTCTCTCTCTCTCTCTCTCTCTCTCTCTCTCTCTCTCTCTCTCTCTCTCTCTCTCTCTCTCTCTCTCTCTCTCTCTCTCTCTCTCTCTCTCTCTCTCTCTCTCTCTCTCTCTCTCTCTCTCTCTCTCTCTCTCTCTCTCTCTCTCTCTCTCTCTCTCCTTCCCCCCTCTCCCTCTCCCTCCTCCTCTTTCTCTCCTCTCTCTGGTGAAACTAATACACGAGAGAGAAGAAACTACAATTTTTTGTCGCCATGTTAATTTGTTACTGGACGAGATTCCCCGTCAGTCCTTCAACAACCAAATAACTAGAAAAAGAAGCGTTGTCTTATTGAAAATGTTGCAGAGACGGATGTGATGCGCTTGCACTCTCTAGATTTTTGCTTGCTTCTTCAAGGTAACCGCGCCGCTTTGTTGCAGTTGTCGGTCCCGCTTTGTTCGTTTTATTGCTGTTGTTGTATTTTTCATTTGTTCTTTTGAGCTTATTTACAGTCGTGGTCTCCTTGATTTATGCTCGAGGTTGTGGATGTTAGGGGAGGCAAGAGGGGTAAGGGAATAGTAAGGGGGGGGGGAGGGTGGACGGATGGCTTTTATCTAACAGCAAATTACTTCAGAGAATTACTCTTTTTTTCTTGTTTTCTTTGCTTGTCTATCCTTTCGGTGTGCGAGGTGGGTGGGGTGGGTGGATAAGACGCTTGTCGTTGTAAATGATCTGTCGGGATTTTGAGCCTGTTTAAACGGATGCCCTTTGAGTCCCTTCTTTTGCTTTGGGAGGTAAAAAGAGGGGAAGCGAGTCGAACAAGTAAAGAGATCAGAGAAGAGAGTTACAGTAGATTATTTTTATTTTTTTTTTTTTTTTGGGGGGGGGTGAGATGGGGGCGGATTTGCTTGGTTTATATTTCAAGTTATATTCACCGTTTATATCAACTTTCTTATATTCTTAAGCATTGGAGATCAAGCAGTCTCATTTCTTTGGCTTTGCTCTAGAATTCTTACTCTTAAACATTTTCAAAGATGCCCTTGCAGAAGAGGGACTTTGCTGACGCATGATGTATATGACCGAAAGGACTTTTGCTTGTTGCTCGTATTCTACTTTTAACATTGTTTATCTTTCTTGGCTAAATCATAAAGCAAGATTGGAATCGGGAGGAGGTTTTTAAGGAACGAAGGAAGACCCAATCACCCGAAGGGGCTGTGACTTCGGTCCAGGGACACGGGAAGGTGTGTCCGTGACTCCCTCGTCAAGATAATTACTTTTTTCATTCCGGAAAGGATCGCTCAGTGGAGGAGGACGAAACCTTGCGAGACGCAGCCGATTCCTGCAGAGAAGTCCTCGTTCGGGCGTTCTATTTTTAGTCCGTGATGTTCCAGCATTACGGGCACTCATCTTTAGTCCGTCCGGCTGGGAGGCGCTACCGGCTTTCAGGGACAAGGGGGAAAGGGGAAGGGAAGAGGAGAGAGGGGAGGGGTAGGGGTAGGGGTAAGGAGGAAACTAGGGGGGAGAAAAGGGGATACAGACCTTCGAGATGATTTGTTATTTAGGGAAACGTGGGAGAAAAGAAGGGTGGGAAGGAGCGAGTTATTGCTGAAGATCATTTGGGAATCCGAGCCCGAGCCGTGGCGGAGATGAGGAGAGGAATCCTTTTGTGGAAAGATGAAGGAACAGAGAGGCTGGGGCGCTTACTGACTGAGGTTGCTCGTCTTAAGGAGCTATAACGAAGGATAATGAACGCGTTTGAAAACTCTTCTATTTTGAGCTTCTATACACGAATATGCATGCGCTCTCTCTCTTTCTCTCTCTCTCTCTCTCTCTCTCTCTCTCTCTCTCTCTCTCTCTCTCTCTCTCTCTCTCTCTCTCTCTCTCTCTCTCTCTCTCTCTCTCTCTCTCTCTCTCTCTCTCTCTCTCTCTCTCTCTCTCTCTCTCTCTCTCTCTCTCTCTCTCTCTCTCTCTCTCTCTCTCTCTCTCTCTCTCAGACTAGAAATAGATAAGGAGTGATCATATTTTTTATAGAAATGTAGTCGGAGCCGAGGATGAGCAGAGACTCGAGTAGAGGAGAGCGAAAGGGATCTCGTGTTACCCGGCTCTTGGAGGGCGAGTGGCGGCCGGGGTGTAAAGAGAGGAGGGGAGGGCAGGGTGTCTTGCTGGTATGGGAAGGAGAAAGAGGAGGAAGAGAAGATGATAAAGAAGAAGAAGAAAGGGAGAAGGAAGAGGGACAGGGGGGAGAAGAGGAATGAGAGAAGGAAGAGGGACAGGGGGGAAGAAGGAAGATAAAGAGGGAAGAGAAGAGATAAGGGAGAAGGAAGAGGGAAAAGGGAAGGAGGAAGAAGAGTGGAGGGTAGGGGAGGATAAGAGAAAGGGAGAGGGAAGGGGAGGGGAGGATGAGAAGAAGGAAGTGAAAGAGGGGGACATGGAGGGAAAAAAGGGAAAGAGAGGGGGAGAGGAACATGAGAGAGAGGTGGTGAAGAGGGAAGGAGGAGTGATGCTCTGATTTCCTCTCGTGTTGGGGATTAGCTTGAAAGAGTATAAGATACTTTGTGCATAGGGAGCGAGATCGATGGTAGCGTGTGATTCAGGAGGGAATCTGAGTGCATATTATAGTTTATTTATTTATTCACTTTCCCTTTTATTGCTCTCCTCTCTCTCCTCTCTCTCCTCCTCCTTCCCTCAACTCCCACCACGTCCATTTCCTCACGTACATTCAAGCAATATTTTATACTTGGGCTGATGAAGGGACCCAAGCATCTTATCCCGTTTTTTCTTTCTTCTTTCTCTCTCTTCTCTTTTTTTCTCTCTCTACTTTCTAGCTCTTTTCTCTCTCTCTACTTTCTCGCTCTTTTCTCTCTCTCTCCACTCCTCTCCTCTCTCTCTCTCTCTCTCTCTCTCTCTCTCTCTCTCTCTCTCTCTCTCTCTCTCTCTCTCTCTCTCTCTCTCTCTCTCTCTCTCTCTCACTGACTCACTCTCACTCTCCCTCTCACCCACTCTCCCACTCTCCCACTTTCTCTCTCATTTAACGTTGCTGGGCTTCCATCAGGGGTCACGAGGGGAATATTCTAAGATTCTGACAGCCGGTCGAATGCGAATGATGGGTTGAGGCAGGCGT
>BOPN01000784.1:123946-141446 GCA_017312705.2 Penaeus japonicus
CATTAAGGTCAGTAACAAAGGCAAGCACACAAGCTCTCTCGGAAGACCCGCTAGTGTAGGTGAAGGTGAGGGTGTGCTAAGAAGCGACCGAAGGAGGTGAGTAGGAGCTGGGAGAGGGAGAGAGGAAGAAAAAAAAGGAAGAAAGAAAGGAAGAAAAAGAAAAAAATATATATATAAAGAAAGGGAAGAAATAAAGAAATATAATAAGAAAGGAAGGGGAATAGAAAGGAGAAGAGGGAAGAAAAATATAAAAAAGGGGAAGGAAGGGAGAAAGAAAGAAAAAAAAGAAAGGAAATATGGTAAGTACGAAATGCTCTTAAAGTAGACTATAAGAAGATAAGAAAAATAGGAGATAGAGAAAAGAATAGAGAGAAAAGGAACGAATATAACTCAAAATCAGGAGAGAAAAGAAAGGAGTAAACTAGCAAAGAAAGAAAGAGGCAAGGGGGGAGGGAAGGGGAGAGGGTAAATCCACCCATCTAAATCTGAATGAGAATGGCATTAATGGGTATTATGGATAGAAGGGATAGAGGAATGAGATGCCATAGTAGAATGATACCATACCGCGAGTTGACATGAAGACATTCTTTCCAAGATGAAGGAAAAGGCGAGTGATGGAAGAGAAGAGAGAAGGAAGGGGAAGGGAGAGGGGAAAGGAGAGGAGAGAAAGTCGAATGAGAAAGAGATGTGAAAAAAGGGGAAGGAGTCGAGAGAGATAAGAAGAGGGAAAGGTAGAAAGGAGAAGAGAAAGGAGGGAGAAGAAAGGGGCAGGGGAAACGAGAAAGACGAGAAGGGAAATTGGAAGTAGAAAGAAGAGAAGAAAGGAGAAAGAGGAAATGCAAAAAAAGAAAAAGGGGAAGGAGAGAGAAAGAAAAGAAAATGGGAGGAGAGAATAGAATTGAAAGGGGAAGTGGAGAGTAAATATTGGGGAGAAAGGGAAGGGGAGAGGAAATAAAGTGCCAGGAATAAAAAGAAAAAACAAAAGTAATAAAATAAAGAAAATGGAGAGAAAATCTGTTTAGATGAGAAGGAGAACAAAACGAAAATGAAAAAGAAAGAATAGAAAAACAAAAGCCAAGCGAAGGAGGAAAGATTGCAAGATTGATGAGGGAGAATCTAAAGCAAGAGAAGTTGCGTGAACGAGAAAATGGAAGCTAATAGATGATGAACTAGGCGTGATGTGATAAGTGCAAAATGGAGGCTAGGCGCCAGAGTGTGAAACATGTTTAAAATGATGGAGTGTGAGCGTGCATGCGTGCCAGAGAGAGAGAGAGAGAGAGAGAGAGAGAGAGAGAGAGAGAGAGAGAGAGAGAGAGAGAGAGAGAGAGAGAGAGAGAGAGAGAGAGAGAGAGAGAGAGAGAGAGAGAGAGAGAGAGGGGGTGTGCGCGCGCGCGTTTTTGATAGGCTTTTTTTATTTATGATATTTATTCATCTTTTGCGAAGGGTAACTTAGATTTGCAGTGCCAGATGATTTTTGTTTATGATGTATTTATAGGATATACATTTACTTTTTTCTTTCTTATTTTCTTTCTTTTTCGTTTTTTCTTTTCATTTTGTTCTTGTTTTTTTTCTTCTTTTCTCGGAGGATATCTTTTAATATGTATTGCTGAACGATCCTTATTTTATAATATAACTGCAAGCGTTGTCCACATTTTCACCACGAGGAATCGCCATCTTTATCGAGCCCTAAACATAAGACCCTATTGGCGCAGTGCAACGGGAAAACATAAAGTACAGCGCAATCCAATCCCGCGAATCGTGCAGTTTGCAAAGGCCGGGGGATTCGCAAGGAACGTTTCGGCGGCTCGTTTTTTAAACCGTGCTTTATGGAGTTGTCATCTCGTTGGGAAAGAGCTCGGCCGGATGGGGTGGGTATAGGAAAGGAGGGGGAAGGGGGATGTTTGACTCCGTGTGTGTGTGTGGGGGGGGGGTCGTGTGTGTGTGTGTGCTTATGCGTGTTTGTGCTCTCTCTCCCTCTCTCTCTCTCTTTCTTTCTTTCTTTCTTTCTTGCTTTCTTTCTTTCTTTCTTTCTCTTTCGGCCTTCTCTTCCTCCCATTTTATTCCTCGTATTAAAGGCAACTTTATATCACCTTAAGTAACCTAAATATTGCGTTGACAAGCTCAGAGTGGAGGCTGACCTCAGGATGACCTCGAGGGGCGTGTCGGTGAGGGCCAACTTCTCCCAAGAACAGTCCGCCCTCCCGAATTTGTACTGATTTTGTAGCAAATGCGAATTTTGAAAACAAAAAACGAAAAAAAAACGAAAGGAAATGGAATATGAAGAAAAGTGCAGTCTCTGTCAGCTGTTTTTTTTATGTCGAAAATGAGTACGTGTATTTTTTCGACGGTGTGTCTTTGTTGTACGTCGTCGTTGTTGTACATCTTTTTGTTACTGTTGCTGTTGTAGCTGTAGTTCATGTTGCTGTTTTTTTGTTTGTCCGTTGTACACCAAATCACACAAGGACGCGAGGATTTCAACGTCCCGAAGGCCGATGTCGCGCGGTCGGGTCGGTCGGTCGGTGCTGGCGGAGGAGACACGGCGTGTCGGTCGGAGGCGCTCCTTACGTCATCGACACTCCAAGCTGGGGAAGGACATGGCAACTTTATGACGGCCGGGTGCGCTCCTTACTTATGGGATGGGGGGGATGATGGGAGGGGGGTCGAGGTAGAGGAAGGATGTGGGCTGACGTTGGGGGTGGGGGGGGGGTGGAGGAAGGTAAGAGAAAGAGAGAGGAGGGAAGAAGGGAGAGAAGGGTATGAGAGGTGGAAGGAAGGTAGGGTGGAAGGAAGGAAGGATGGGTGAAAAGACAGAAGGAAGGACGAAAGGACGGAAGGAAATAGTGCAGGTGTGTTGGAGAGGCGTTTGTTGAGTGAAGATGGAAATTGAGGGAGATTTAAATCAACTAAGGAAAGAGATAAGAGCAATGGGTAGATCTAGATTAAACCAGAATAAGGAAGATGATTGGAAGTCGCCTTTGATAAATGTTATAAAAAACAAGAGAGTAATAACCAAGGTATATAGAGGGAAAGGCGCAAACCAAATGGAAATATACGTATGGGCCATCCCTCGATAACAGAGAACGATGCGACCATCCAAGGAAGAGTGCACACAGCATAACCAAAGTGGGTGGCTTGACGCGACCAGATAAAGACTGATTGTAGGAAGGAGACTCAAGCTAAGGTTGCGTCATTTGTTATGATGAGTCACGAGCTATTGTGATGGTTCTCGCACACGCAACGTCACCAGCGGGTTGATAGATATGTCTTATGTCACTGAACAATTTTCCTGTTCTCGTGGATCAGCGGCATCCCAACAGTTCTAGGGGGCCACTGCCATCGTCGCTGGCACTGTTTCTGAAAGTACTGGGCCCGCAGTAGCACAGTGACCACCGCTGTATCAGGTATCACTGTTAAAGGCGCGTAGGGGCACGAAAGCGATTTGTTAAAATGGAGGTAGATGGCAGCGAAGAAGAGAATGAAGTAAGGAAAGTATTAGACGAAAGGAAAGACAAGAAAATAAGCTAAAACAGGTGAGAGGAAGGGGACGAGGGAACGATTTAAGATCTTGTTGATGAGAGAGAACCGGAAATTCGTAGTGAGGGGGAAAAAGTTTCCCTCTTGTTTATGTTTTGCTTTCGGTGATGAATTGATGGGTTTGCGTGACAAATAGAGACTCGAGGGGAAGTGAGGGGGAAAGGGATTAGGCAGAGGGTGGAGGAGAAGAAGAGGGGAGGAGGGGAGATGAAGTAGAAGGAGAATGAGTAGGAGGAAGACAAGGAGATGAGGAGAGAAGAAAAGGGAAAAGAAGAGAAGAGAAGAAAAGAAGAAGACGAAAGAGGGACAGGTGGGGATGGGGGAGGGAGGGGAGGGGTAGGGGTAGTGGTAGTGGTGATAGGAAGGGTTATAGTGTAGTTGATCACCCTCTTATCTCACACCAGGCAGGCCATCCTAACCTAATCTTCTCCGTCTACGAGAGAAGAAAGGAGAGAGAGAGAGAGAGAGAGAGAGAGAGAGAGAGAGAGAGAGAGAGAGAGAGAGAGAGAGAGAGAGGGTGCTGGTTGCTGGATGGGACTCGCGCCGCCGGGGGAACCGACTCCACTTCTTCCTTATTTTTGCGGACTTTTCCCTTCCTGTTTCGACGCCCTCCATACTTCCCTTTCGGTCCCTGGCGGAGCGTGGGCGTCTACTGGTACCGACGAAGGGACGAGGGCGGGGAGGAAAATCGAGACTTTGACTTTGACTTTGACGAGTTTATTGAGACAAGTGATTACGTACATCTCAAAAGGATGAGGTAACATAGGTATCCTCACCCCAATCTTAGTCCCTCTTTGGGCTCACATATATTTTACAAAACCTTACAGCTATGTCAACATGTTGAAATATATACAGAACAAAAGACGGGTCAATCACAAGCATACACAGTTAAATGTTTACATCGAGAGGGAAGCTACGAGAAAGGGCGAGGACTGGCGTGGCTCGGCGGACGGGTGGGCGGCAGGCAGGCAGACAGGCAAGGCAGGCAAGGCAGCCTAAACAGGCAGGCAGGCAGGCAGCGTCACAACCACCAGGCCAGCCGTCCCCAAGGTTACACTCACGCTCCACCCCCGGTAGGGGGAGGGGAGGGGGCAGGAGCGGGCGTGAGGGCTGTAAAGCTGCTGAGGGGTGGAGGTGGTGACAGAATTTGGGTGGTTGTAGGGTTATCTAGGGATTTCCACTCTCTCTTTCTCTTTCTCTTTCTCCCTCTCTCTTTTTCTCACTTTCTCTTCTTCCCCCTCTCTCTCTTTCTCCCTCTCTCTCTCTATCTCTCTCTCTCGCTCTCGCTCTCTTCTCTCTCCCTATCTCCCTGTCTTTCCCTATCTCTCCCTATCTCTCCCTCTCCCTCCCTCCTTCCTCTCCCTCCCTCCTTCCTCCTCCGCCTCCCTCACCATATCCATCTTCCTCTCCCTCCCGTCGGCAACTGGGTGTGTTTACAGCTTGTGCGCCTGTTTGTATTTGTGTATGTGCGCGTATTTAACGGGATGATGGGACATCGACCTTTTTACATCAGCAACTTGCAACAGAGAAGCACTCACCATTGCAAATTATCATTGCAAGATGTCAACAAAAAGATAAGAGATGCACTGTAGGAGACGGCTTTAGGTGACCGGTGTTACAAGGTTTGATGATTTAGGGGAAACGCTTTCCTTGGGAATGGAAATGGGGATGCTGGAGGGGGAGGGGGAAGGTTAAGGGGAAGGGAGAAATGGAAGGGAAAGGAAGGAGAAAAAGGGAAGGGGAGGAGAAGAAGTAGGAGAAGGGGAAGGAGTAAGGGAAGGGAAGGGGGAGTAGCAGAGGAGGAAGGGGGAAAGGGGTGGTAGCTAGAGGGGGAGATGGAAGTGGGGAAAGGCATTGTGGTAAGTAGGATATAAAGGGTAGTTTGATCACGCCCTGTTTTCCGTTCATGGTCTCACGTGGGGTTGCGCGTAGCTGTAGTAACTGGGGAACGGCGGACGAAGGGCTGTAAACGCTCCTCTTTTTCGGGTCAAGCGGGTTTTTAGAGGAGTAAAATTTTTAAGAAGGGAGGCTGATTTGTTCGGGCGGAGGGATGGGTTGAGAGAGGGAGAGAAGGTGAGAATGTACACATGAGACAGAAAGACTGAGATAGAGACTGAGACTGAGACAGAGACAGACGCGAGAGACCGAAAATATAACAACCCGGTGCATTCAGCCTCATGACGCGGCTCCCTCATTAAAATTCCGGGCCGCCAAACTTTTGTCCCACAATTATACAACTCTCATGGAACCTTGGAGACGTGAACCGGCTCTTCAAGCCTTCGTGTAGCTTTCGTGAGAGGTTTCTCATTATTTTCTTTTTGCTCCTCTTCTTGCAAGCGCTCCCACCCACTCTCCCTCGTGACCCTCCTTCCTTCCCTCTACTCACTCTCGTCCCTGTCACGTGACACAGACACAGGCAGACAGAACGTGCGCGCTCGCACAAACGCTCTCTCTCTCTCTTTCTGTCTTTCTCTTTCTTTCTTTCTCTCTCTTTCTTTCTCTCTCTCTCTCTCTCTCTCTCTCTCTCTCTCTCTCTCTCTCTCTCTCTTCTCTCTCTCTCTCTCTCTCTCTCTCTCTCTCTCTCTCTCTCTCTTTCTCTCTCTCTCTCTCTCTCTCTCTCTCTCTCTCTCTCTCTCTCTCTCTCTCTCTCTCTCTCTCTCTCTCTCTCTCTCTCTTTCTCTCTCTTTCTCTCTCTTTCTCTCTCTCTTTCTCTCTCTTTCTCTCTCTCTTTCTCTCTCTCTCTCTCTCTCTCTCTCTCTCTCTCTCTCTCTCTCTCTCTCTCTCTCTCTCTCTCTCTCTCTCTCTCTCTCTCTCTCTCTCTCTCTCTCTCTCTCTCTCTCTCTCTCTCTCTCTTTCTCTCTCTCTATCTCTCTCTCTCTCTTTCTCTCTTTCTCCCCCTCTCTCTCTCTTTCTCTCTCTCTCTCTCTCTCTCTCTCTCTCTCTCTCTCTCTCTCTCTCTCTCTCTCTCTCTCTCTCTCTCTCTCTCTCTCTCTCTCTCTCTCTCTCTCTCTCTCTCTCTCTCTCTCTCTCTCTCTCTCTCTCTTTTTTTTCTCTCTTTTTCTCTCTTTTTCTCTTTTTCTCTCCCTTTCTCATGTTTCTCTCTCGCGTGTTTGTACAAGTTTGTGCAAATTTCTTTCTTTGCGAAAGCTTTGTCCGAGTGTATTTTTCTCTCATTTGGCAAATTTGAGGCTCCGAAATTTGGTTTACGATGTTTTGTTTGAGGTTTATTGACTCCCGTGCGTCGTAAAGGCCCGGAGGAAATTTCCTCCTGGGGATGATGCTAGGGCGAGGGGGGGGGGTGATGGAGCGAGGGGAGGAGACGAGAATTAAAGCAGAAACTAAAAGGGAAAGCAAGACTCAGAATTTTGTTTAGAAGTGACACGCTGAGGATGACAGGTCGCCCAGCTTAGATTAGAAATGTCATTATTTTTTATGCTTGCTTTCAAAGCACGGATGGGTGCTGAAATGTGTTTTGTTTTGGTACAAGGGTGTTAAAGAGTGTTTTCCAGTAAATTGGTGACGACAGAGTGCCTTTGGGAGAAAGCTAATGAACACGGAAGACTTTTATTCAGCAATTAGGAGAAGGACAAAGAAATCGCCACGCCCGGAGGAGCCCCCGAACAATTGGCATTTACTCCCAGTGTGGAGGCTGGTAGGAAGCGCCGCCGAAGGTCTTGGGAGCAGGATACCCAGTGACGTCTTGTGTTCACGAGGAAGGACGAGGAAAGCATGAGCGTGAAAGACTCTGGTGTCAGTTTCCCTTTTTTTCTGTGAATGAAAGGATTTGTGACGGGCGCCAGCTGTGTTTTAAGTCTCCCGCCGTAAGAGAATTGGTGTTGTAAGAGGCTTGCTGTTGAGGAGTTACCTTAAGGAGGGCTACTCCTCCACTTCCTGGGTCTTCTGTTGTTTATTTACCCACTTGCTTATTTGGCTTAGCTTGTGCCTAATTTTTTTTTATCTTTGCGTCGTTCTATCAGACCCTAATTTTCGTTTATTTTAGTCGTTATATCAGGACTAAGAACTTGAACCAAATTGTCTTTTATGTTTTCAAATGTTATATTAGGACAGGTGTTTCTAGATTGCGAGAAAGTAAGACATCTCGGAGTTTAAGGTTGATCATTCTAGTCCTCGGTGACCTCGACCTCCTCCTCCCACTCCACCTCCTCTCCCCTCCCCTCCCTTCCCTTCCCTTCCCTTCACTTATCCTACTCCCCCTTCTCTACCCTCCCCTCCCTTCCCTTATCCTACTCCTCCTCCCCCTTCCCCCTTCCCCCTCCCCCTTCCCCCTCCCCCTCCCCCTCCACTAAGCTCCTCCTGCTGCATCTGTTCGTCCTCGTCATTTCCCTCCACCACTTGTTGTTCTTGTAGTTTTTTCTTGTTCTTCCTTCATCTCCTCCACTTCCTTGTCCTCTTGTTGCTGCTGCGTTCTCCTGCTCCTCCTCTTCTTCTTCTTTTTCTTCTTCACTTATTCTCCTGCCTTCTCGTCCTCCTCCTCTCCCTCCCCCTCCTCCTCCTCCTCCTCCTCCTCCTCGTCCTTCTCTCCCCCCCATCCTCCCCCTCCTCCTCCCCCCTCCCCCCTCCCTCCCCTTCCCTTTCCCCCCTTCTCCCCTTTCTCCATCCCCCTCTCCCTCTTAATGTTGAATGTATTGCATTCATGAATTAAACGCCAAAGCCAATTGAAAAGAAAATATGTATACATATATACATTTATGAGTGAATAAATAAACAAGTTAGTGCCCCAGCAAATTTACTTTTATTTCGACGATAAGATCAACTTTGGGTGAAGGAAACAAGAATTCCCTTTCCTCTTGGCGTCACCTGATCTTCAAGGCGTTGCAGATGGGGGAGATGCCGAGCGTCCTGTCTATCGGGTTATTTATTTATTATTTTTTTCATGCGCACGCAGATGATGGAAATGCTTGATCTATAAGAATGAATAGATGGATAAAGTGATAGGATAGAAATGGTGAAAGGAATCAATACAATGAAATTGATAGATATAGAAATTATCAGTACATATTTACGTGTATGTATGATCAAGCACAGTCCATAGTCCACAGCAAACACACAGTACATATTTTACCCTTACGTCAATATTTATTATTGTTTATTTCCAAAGGGATATTTTTAGCCACGCATATCCTACTTCTAAAGCCTGTATATTTGTGTTGGAAAACATAACCTCCGCGACCCACAATACAGCTTTTTGATACCTGAACTTCGGGCCAAGCGAAGCCAAACGTCAACTTGTTTTTATGGCTCCGAAGCTTCAGCGATTCCACTAGAGATAGATACATTGATAGATAGATTGATTGATTGATAGGTATAGGTAGATTGATATATATATATATATATATATATATATATATATATATATATATATTATATATATATATATATATATATTTATATAGATGGATAGATAGATAGATATAGATAATATATTAATAGGAAGCTATAGTTAGATAGATCGATAAAGGTAGATAGATATAGATAGATATGTAGATGTAGACTGTAGTAGATGAAAATAGATCCAGAGATACGGGTATGTATATGTCGATAGCCTGTCAAGTGTGAGGCTGGTTGGCCAGGGTGCCTGTGGAGTTGGGGTAAAGGAAGGGATTATGGCGGGGAAGCGTCTCGGGCAAGGGGAGGGGTAAGGGTGGGAAAGGGGTGAGAGTTGGAAGGAAGGAAGGAAGATGAAGGCAAAGGCACGCGTTGTTTGTTGGTGTTCCAAGAGTGGATCTACCACGTGTCTCGCTCGGCTGACAGTAGCTTCCCAAGGGCAATTTTTAGCCGTTTATTTCATGAAGAATAATGGAAATTGGGGTAGCGTGCGGTAGCGTGTGCAAGCTTCCTTGGCTTGAGTGACGCAGTTATATGAATGCACGAAAGTGGTTAAGCATACTCGCGCTTGTCATATTGAGACAGATAGACCGACAGACAGGCAGACAGACAGACCGACAGACACATAGACTGGCTGACCGACAAATACGAAGGGTAGGAATAGGATAAGGCAGGCCGTAAGTAAATAGGGGGGGTTGGCACGCCCCCGCACACTCTTGTTTTCTCTCCAAACGCAGCCCGGAAATGGTAGGTAGTTGGCGCCCTCATCTCGCGCTATACGAGTTTAGGGTGTCGATGATAGACGCTTCGGGGCGGAGGGTGGGTTTTGCGGGGGGAGGGACAGGGAGGGAGGGAGGGAGGGAGTGAAGGGGGGTTATGATTGAAGTTTTGGGGCTGTGGGTGAGTCTAGGGAGAGGCATACAGACAGACAAACAGGCAGGCAGGCAGGCAGGCAGGCAGGCAGGCAAGCAGGCAGGCAGGCAGGCAGGCAGGCAGGCAGGCAGGCAGGCGTGTTGTCAGTGTGAGTGAGAGTTCTTTCAAGGGTGTGTCTGTGAGCTGGTATGTGAGGTGCGTCGGGAGGAGGTAGTTACAATAAAAGGGAATGTTGGGGAAGCGTTGAGATTGAGAAATAGAAACGGGTTTTGATAAGTATTACCAAAAGGAAAGATACGTAAGGAGACGCAGATCCTCTCATGCTGAAACGGGGTCGTGAAGTCTATGAGAAAAAAAGATCAGCGCAAGCATAATGAATGTCTGACTGTTGTTGTTGTTGTTCCCCTCCCCGTTTTTTCGCCCTTGAAGATTTGAGCGAGAGAAAGACGAGGTAAATGTCCCATTGTTTGAGATACTGTGAGATTTTCTTTGTGAAATTATCTTTCTGCATTTAAAGGACTTGATGCTTTAGGATATAATATACCGGGAGGGTGGTGGGGGCACTTGTTACAGATGCTGCGAAAAGGTGGGTGTCTTGGGGAGAGGTCAGCATCTTAGGGTTTCCTTTAATTTCCCTTCCGGTGATTGGAGGGTGAAAGCAAAGGATGAAGAGGATTTACAGACCAATCGGGGAAAGACGAGAACATCCGGGAACTCTTGTTCCCCCACCCCCATCCCCATGACCCATTCTTCCCTCGCCCGTTCACCGTTAAGCTATTGTGGGTAATTTCGAGAGCTGACCTTGCCTTGTCGGTGGAGGGAACGAGCGAGAAAATCGAGTGCTCCGCCGCTTCGAGGCGTTTCGGACGAGGGCACGTGTTGGCGAGTAGTCTTACGTTAGTGCCAGCGACTAGTCCCGAGTCAGTACCAGTGAGTGGGCCTACATCAATGGACGTAAATAACTCCGAGTCAGTGCTAGTGAATAGCCCTGAGTAAGTACCAGCGACTAGTCCAGAGTCAGTGCTATTGAATAGCCCTGAGTCAGTGCCAGCCACTAGTCCCGAGTCAGTGCCTGTGAGTGGTCCTACACTGGTGCACGCGAATACCCCCGAGTCAGTACCAGCGACTAGTCTCGTCAGTGCCAGTGAGTGGTCCTACACCAGGTGCACGTAAGTACCCCCGAGTCAGTGCCAGCGACTAGTCTCGTCAGTGCCAGTGAGTGGTCCTACACCAGGTGCACGTGAGTACCCCCGAGTCAGTGTCAGTGAATAGCCCGACGAGTATCACCGAGGAACTCCCTTAGCAAGTGCCATTCCGGAGGGATCGTTCTCGCTGCTACTTTATGCAGCAAACAGTGTCAAAGAATCAAAGGGGCGTAAGAGGAGAACGTGTATCATGGCCGCGCTTCAAGAGGCCATTGGTAGAGCCAGCGGCGAGGCATTGTCAAGTGCCACTAAGAGGGACTTCGGCTAATGACTAGGCAGTATTTGGAGCCGCGCAGTGAAAAGAACAGCTGCGTCACTGCCGCCGTGGAGATCTTACCTGAGGTGGGGGGGTGTATTGTGGTGGCTTGAATAGATGCTTGTTTTTATTATTATTGTTATTATGATTGTCATCGTTACCTTTACTATGATTATTGTTGTTATTGTTATTGATATTTTATTATTGATGTTTTTAACATTACATTATCAATATCATCATCATTGTCATCAACATATTATTGTTATATATCTTATATTATCCATGAAATCATTTTGCACTTCTTCCTTGAAATATATATCAGGTGGGAGGGTGATCAGTGAAAAAAGCATGAAAAAAGAAGGAAGAAAAAAATATATCAGGCAGCGGCCTTGAGAGACTCGTTGGACTCTAAAGCGAAGCATAAATTCAGATTAGACCTGAGAGGCTTTTGTAACATATTTAAAACCCCGTGGCATCTTCGAGGCTGGATCGGTGGGCGTAGGAGGTGGAGGGTGGTTCTTTTGTTTTTGTTAGCCTGTCGTCAAGGTTTTTATTTTGGGCGAAGGGTGTTGATTTTGTTAAACACCTGGGCATTGCGTAATAAGATGTGATTTTTTATGTATGGCTGAGAGTGATTTCTATTTGCTGGAAAAATAGAAACGATGAATTTCAAAGAATCCGAGCATTTCGACGCACGGAGTTGGGAGAACCAACAGACTTTGAAATGAGATTGATTAATTGTGATGGAATGCCCCGCTTTGGATCGCAAAGTTCAGCTCGCGTCTCGCTCCTCGCTGCAAAGGCAAGCGTGTTTAAGCACCGAGAGCCGCCCACCCCGATAGCCCGCCCACGCCGCCACCGCCGCCGCTTCTGACTTCCATGGGCTGAATAGTAGACCGGGTATTTGCTGGAGGAGCTTTGTTTGTTTGTTTCTTTCTTTATTCATTTAGGTATTCCTGGTTCTTAATTTCTTATTGTTATTGTTGTTGCAACTAATATTTATTAATTTTCGTTATGAGAAGTATATCGTGAATTATGGTAAGTTATTGGGAAGCATGCTGAATCATGGATCTTTTCTCTTCTCTTCTCTTCTATTCTCTTCTCTTTTTTGTCTATACATTGATATATGTATATATGTAGTTGCCCACCTTCCTACCTATCTACCTATCAATTTTCCTATCTGTTTTTTCTCCCTCTATGCCCGCCCCCGCCCCCTCTTCTTCCTCTCCATCCCCCCTACGATCACCTCCCCTTTTTCTGTCCTTTGGCTATCCCCGACGGACCACGAATTCCAGGTTCCTCCTTAAGGATGAGCCGGTCCTTGCTGAGTTGCTGTCCGTTCGGGTATATTAGGGAAGGAGGCTTGATGGATTTCGTCCCCTTTGCCCGCCGGCGCTAACGGAGCCCGCGGCGCATCGGCGTCAAAAGTTCCATGGCGATCTCCCCCGTACGGCGAAGAGAGAGAGAGCCTTTGTGACCCAAATTCATCTCGAGGGGTTGGGTCCGAGATTCAATTAGGCCGCGAGTGGCGTCTGATTTGAGAGGTGCTCCGAGAATATGGCTTACTGGCTTGGTGTAACGGGTTTGGAAGGGTAAAGGGAAGGGAGGGGAGAGGAGACGAAGAGAGGGGAAAGGAGAGAGGAGGATGAGAAAGGAAAGGGAAGAAAACGGGGGAAGGGGAGAGGAAAAGAGGGGAAGGGAGGGGAGGGGGCGGGGAAGTAGTCAAGGGAGGGGAAAGGAGGGACGGGGAGAGGGATGGGATTAGGGGAGGCTCCGTTGCACTAAGGCATCGTTGTTGCAGTGGTCAGAGAGGTGTTACCCTCTCACTCTCATGACCTCCAATTCGGACGCCTTTGGTCTTCATGGCATTGCTTCTTTCGTTTGCATTCGCTTAATTCGCTTTCTCTTTTTTTTTATTGCGTTTTCATCTCTCCCACCTCCTCCATGTGAGCCTTGTTATGTTCTATACGACCCTGCCTGTTTTCCGAGTTTATTGCCTCGCTGCTTTTTGAGGCAGCGCATAAAGCGACTTGCAAGCGCTCGAGTGGAGTGGAGCCACTAACGGGGAGTTTACGACACGGCGAGACTCAATCACGCGACGCCGAGTCAAAGGTCTGGCGCGGCGTTGGCTCGTGCCTCTTAGGAAACACCGAGGAGATGACCGAGGATGCTTCATCTTGGTCATCTCATAACGGAGGGGGGTTTATCCGCCGCTTCTCCCTTCTCCCTCTGCAGTCACATCATCTCTTCTCCTCCTTTCTATTTTTCTGTCTCTTCCTCTCTGTAGCCACATTCACACGGATTGCGAGATTCTAAGTGACATGTACATCTCGACTCTCGTGTTTTTTCCTTTGCCAATCTTTTTCTCCGCCGTTCGCGCCAAGCCTGCGGGGCGCTTCTTATTCCTCTCTTGGCAGGTTGCGAGAGCTGTCACCTCGTATCAGGCTGGAGGCTTGCTCTCTGCATATCCCCCCTCCTCCCATTCGCCTTTCACTGTCTCTCCTTTCTCATCCTCATTTCACTGAACTCCGCTCTCCCTCCTTTGCATCGCCACATCCCCTCATCTCTTCTCTCCCCCTTCACGTCTTCCCTTTTATCAGGCTCCGTTATCCTGATAACCCGTATCATGGCGGTCCTCCATCCGGAGAATATGATTGGTTGTTTCCTCTGAAGGCGAGCATTTGATTGGCTACTTCCCCTCAAGTCATTTACGTGCACATGGGTCGTGGGATCAGTGGGCGGCCGATTCCAGGTGTCTGGGGGAAGTGTTGGGGGGAGGGGGAGGGGGAGGGGGAGAGTGAGGTTGGCACTTTCTATTTGCCGGGAATTTATTTTTCCTTTTGTTTTCTTTTCCTCAGTGCAGGGCTTGTGGCGAGAGGGGGTGTCTTGATGAAAGAGCCTGCTTAGTGTGCTTGGTTGCGGGTCTGCATTCGAGGGAAGAGCCGGGCCATTTTTATTTTCATGTCGCTCTACTTATTGCATACACGGTGCTCATACTGACAGAGAATGGAATTTCTTTTTTCTATATTTTTTCACCTTCATTTAGCTTTTTCTTGCTGTATTCCAGTGTAGAAGGGGGAAAGGAGGAATATTCCACTGTATTCCATCGTAGCAATGGGGGAGAGGGGGAGGGGGGGAGGTAGAAGAAGGAGAAGGGGAAGGGATAACAGTTTTATTTCTTACTGTATTTCATCATAGGGTGTGTAGGGGGGAGGGGGGATAGGAGGAGGGGGCAGAGGGCGTTCATCTCTCCTGTTGCGCAAAACCATCTCCTCATCTTGGAGAATTTTATTTACAGTCCTCCGTGGCGCTGAAGACGTTGATCGCCACACTGTCTTGAGGTGAATTCAGGGCCTTCGGGACATTCTAATTATAGCGATGCTGTCTTAAAATGCGAATGCGCTGCTGGGTGAGGAAGAGCGTGAGGTTCTCTGTAAGGAAGAGAGAAGGGAAAGAAAAGAAAAGAAAAAAGCCAGCTTCACATATTGCATTCATCTTGTGCTATGCCCTTTAATTTGCCTCCCCTCCCCCTCCCCCACCTTCCCATTCATCCCTCCCTCTTGCCTCGCTCTCCCATATTCCCTTCTCGTCAGCATCTCTCTCCCCCACCCTCTCCCCTCTCTGTCTCCCCCACTCTCTCCCTCCCATCCTCTTCCCTCTCTGTCTCCCCCACCCTCTCCCCTCTCTGTCTCCCCCGCTCTCTCCCCTCTCTCTCTCCCTCCCACCCTCTTCCCTCCTTCTCCCCCACCCTCTCTCCACTCGCTCTCCCCTCTTTCTCCCCATTCTCTCTCTCTACCCCCTTCTCTCTCTCTCTTCTCTCTCTATCCCGCCTGTCACCGATGCTCCCCTTGTCTTCCGAGCTCCCCTGCAGAGGTGGCTGAAGGTGAGGAGGAAGTTGATGTATTCACCGGCGCCTAGGAGGAGGAATGGCCTGTCAGTTATTCCCGTCAGAATGCGCTCCTGCCACTGACGGTGAAGCCATACCATCTGGGTAATAGGCGCATCGTCTTTATACGGTGCAGGCTACCCTTCCTTACCTTCCCTCATCAACTGGCTGCCTACCTTTTCAACTTTTCTGTTTACCTTCCTATTCTCTGGTCTACCTTTTCTCCTTTCCTGCTTACCTTCCAATTCTCTGGTCTACCTTTCCTACCCGCCCTGCTTGCCTTCCTATTCTCTGACCTACCTTACCTACCCATCCTGCTTACTTTCATATTCGTTGGCCTACTTTACATACCCTACTGCCTTACCTTCTTGCACGTATCTTCAAAGGCGCTTCTATCATATATCACGGAATCGTTCAGATATGTGTATATCTAAAACGTGTGAGTATGTATGTATGTATATGTGCATGCATGCGTGCGTGTGTGTATGTATGCGTGTGCGAGAGAGAGAGAGAGAGAGAACAAGAACAAGAGCGAGAGAGAGCGAGAGCCAGAGAGAGAGCCAGAGAGAGAGCCAGAGAGAGAGCCAGAGCGAGAGCCAGAGCGAGAGCGAGAGCGAGAGCGAGAGAGACAGAATCTATGAATGCACATATCCCTTTATGCCGTTTTCCCTGACGATGATTGATTCATTAAATGTTAAAGGTGGATAAACAGAAACTGATCCTCCATTCATCCGCATGTGATTTGCAAGGCCACATGGGTTTGTCATAAGTGAGGCCGAACCATTGGACCATAGACGACCACCTCAACGACCATCTGGAAGACCATTTGGGCGCTCTTCATCGGTTAGCCTCCCGGGATGGCGCTGAAGTGCCAAGAGGGGATGGGGTCGTCTCGTCCTCGGGCTGGAGGGTGGAGCGTTAAAGCGGAAATGTGGAAATGGAGGACGAAGTGGTGGTGGAGGAGGTGGTGGTGGAGAAGGCAGTAGAGGAAGTGGATGAGGAGGAGGTAATGGAGGAGAGGAAGAGGAAGTGGTGGTGGAGGAGAAGAGGAGGTAGTGGAGGCGGAAATGGAGGTGTAGAAGCTGAGGGGTACATTTGAGGACGAAGAAGTAAGGACGAACTGGATAAAAGAAGTGAGGGAAGAAAATGAAAAGAAAGTGAGGAGAAAGAATGTGCAGAAGTGGAGGCGGGGACGGGGAGGAGAAGGGAAGGCTGGCCACTGAATACCAAATGTTGGAGCTTTCTTTCTCTTCCTTTTTTCCTCTATTCTCCTCGCGATCGTGAGGATAAAGAGAGAGAGAGAGAGAGAGAGAGAGAGAGAGAGAGAGAGAGAGAGAGAGAGAGAGAGAGAGAGAGAGAGAGAGAGAGAGAGAGAGAGATGGAGTTGGGGAATTGGTAGGAGGAGAGGGAAGGGGAGTTTGGGAATTGGAAGAGAACTATAAGGAGGTGGATGGGGAAGCGAAGGGAGAGACGATGGGGGGAGGGAGTGGAGATAGGGAAGGGAAAGGGAATAGGAAAAGGGAGAGAGAGAGAGAGATGGGGATAGGGATGGAAGGGAAGACAATGGGGGGGGGGGGGGAGGGCAACAAGGTACACTAAGTAAAGGCGAATGAATCTCGGTGACGCGAGAGGACGAATAATGAATGATGAGATGTCTTCATGACCGGAGCTATAATTGGGACAGCCCCGATCCCTGATGGCGAGGGGTGGGGGTGGGGATGGGGGTGGGTGGTGTTTGTTCTGATATAATGAGCTTTGTTATGCACTTGGGATGGTGAAGGGGAGGAGGTGGGGAGGGAGTGGGGGGGGTTACAGAATAAGGAGAAGGGGAAGTAAGTAGAGGTCGGTGGAGGAAGATTGGTTATAAAGAGAAGGGATGGAAGGGATGGAGAGGGGAAAAGAGGGGGAGGCAAGATGCAATGAAAAAATGAATTGATAAAAGAGTGTTAAGCAAGACATCAAAGAAAAAAAATGTAAAAGAGACGATATTTTGTTTAGATCCAGACAAATCAGGCATGCGAGGAGAAGGAGAACTTGAAGAGGGGAGGGGGGTGTAGGTCTACCATGGTGTTGCCAAGAGGTCGAGGGGAAGAGGCTAAAGGGAGCTAAAAAAATGTGTTCTTCCCGTTTGTCTGTTTCCTCTCCGTTGCCTCTACATACATTTTCATTAACATTGTTGATTTTTTTTTTCGTTCAGTGCCAAAGGCGGTGGTGTTGGCGATGGGGTGGTGGTAGGGGAGGGAGTGGGGAAAGAGGGAGGAGTAAAGCCATCTTATTTTGTAATTAGATTATTATTTTATTGTTTGTTTGTTTCTGAAATTTGTTTATGCGCGTGAGTATTGGTCAGTTTACGAAACGGATTGATTTGATACTTTCTAAAAATGACCAAAGATAAGATGA
>BOPN01000784.1:146446-148946 GCA_017312705.2 Penaeus japonicus
GGTGGTGGTGGTTGGCGATTGGGAAGGTGGTGGTGGTTGGCGATTGGGAAGGTGGTGGTGGTTGGCGATTGGGAAGGTGGTGGTGGTTGGGGATTGGGAAGGTGGTCGTGGTTGGCGATTGGGAAGGTGGCGGTGGTTGGGGATTGGGAAGGTGATGGTGGTTGGGGATTGGGGAGGTGGCGGTGGTTGGGGATTGGGAAGGTGGTGGTGGTTGGCGATTGGGAAGGTGGTGGTGGTTGGGGATTGGGAAGGTGGTGGTGGTTGGGGATTGGGAAGGTGGTGGTGGTTGGCGATTGGGAAGGTGGTGGTGGTTGGGGATTGGGAAGGTGGTGGTGGTTGGGGATTGGGAAGGTGGTCGTGGTTGGTGATTGGGAAGGTGGTGGTGGTTGGCGATTAGGGAGGTGGCGGTGGTTGGTGATTGGGAAGGTGGTGGTGGTTCGGGATTGGGAAGGTGGTAGTGGTTGGCGATTGGGGAGGTGGCGGTGGTTGGTGATGGGGAAGGTGGTGGTGGTTGGCGATTGGGAAGGTGGTGGTGGTTGGGGATTGGGAAGGTGGTCGTGGTTGGTGATTGGGAAGGTGGTGGTGGTTGGCGATTAGGGAGGTGGCGGTGGTTGGTGATTGGGAAGGTGGTCGTGGTTGGTGATTGGGAAGGTGGTGGTGGTTGGCGATTAGGGAGGTGGCGGTGGTTGGTGATTGGGAAGGTGGTGGTGGTTGGCGATTGGGAAGGTGGTGGTGGTTGGCGATTGGGGAGGTGGCGGTGGTTGGTGATTGGGAAGGTGGTGGTGGTTGGCGATTGGGAAGGTGGTGGTGGTTGGGGATTGGGAAGGTGGTGGTGGTTGGGGATTGGGAAGGTGGTCGTGGTTGGTGATTGGGAAGGTGGTGGTGGTTGGCGATTAGGGAGGTGGCGGTGGTTGGTGATTGGGAAGGTGGTGGTGGTTGGGGATTGGGAAGGTGGTGGTGGTTGGGGATTGGGAAGGTGGTCGTGGTTGGTGATTGGGAAGGTGGTGGTGGTTGGCGATTAGGGAGGTGGCGGTGGTTGGTGATTGGGAAGGTGGTGGTGGTTCGGGATTGGGAAGGTGGTAGTGGTTGGCGATTGGGGAGGTGGCGGTGGTTGGTGATGGGGAAGGTGGTGGTGGTTGGGGATTGGGAAGGTGGTGGTGGTTGGGGATTGGGAAGGTGGTGGTGGTTGGTGATTGGGAAGGTGGTGGTGGTTGGGGATTGGGAAGGTGGTAGTGGTTGGCGATTGGGGAGGTGGCGGTGGTTGGTGATGGGGAAGGTGGTGGTGATTGGTCACTGTGACGGTGGTGATGATAGGCAGTTGTGACGGTGATGATGATTAGCATTTGTGTCGGTGGTGGCGATTGGTGATTGTGAAGGTGGTGGTGATTTGAGATTGTCATAGGTGGTGGTGGTTGTTGACTGTGATAGTGGTGATGAGTGGCAATTGTGACGGTAGTGGTGATTGGCGATGTGACGGTGGTGGTGAATAGCAATTGTGTCGGAGGTGGTGATTAGCGATATGACGGTGGTGGTGATTGGCGATTTTTTAGTGTTGAATTGAAATAAAGTACAGCAGCAGCATCGAAGCGCTAATGGGATAATAAACAAAAGAGATGTTTACCATGTCATGACGTGTTGTTTTTGATCGGGTCTTTTGATGGGCGTCACCTCAACATTTGCAACACATCAATTGAGCATCAACGCGCTGGGATTGATGGTGTTTGAGTGTGTGGAACGGGACGAAGATGGGGGTAAGGGGTGTGGGTGTAAAGAAGAAGGTGGAGGTGTGGGCTGAGGGTGGGTTGGGGGGGTTTGGTAGAGTTGGAGTTGGTGTTGGAGTTGGAGATATGGGCGGGGGAGGGGGGGTTGAGAGCTTGATGGATGGATGGATGGAAGGATGGAAGGATGGAGTGTGGAGTTTATAGGAAAAATATTAATGATTCGTGGATAGCTTATAAATTCAAGGCGTGAATAATCACACGTGATATATGAGATTTGATGATTTCTAAGACATTGATATCACGAGATGTGCAAAGTTGAAAATAATTTGCAGAAGAGAAAAACGTAGAAAAAAATAAGAAAGAAAGAAGCAAAGAAAAGAAAAGAAAACGTAAAGTCATGAGAGTTTAGGAGGAGGAGAGGAGGTATGGGAGAGGGGGTAGGGCTGGACAGAAGGGAGGCAGTGTCCGGAAGTAAGCCCTTTTTCCGCAACGTTTCCGGGCACTGGGAGCCATCACCTCTTGTGTCCAGCACTAACCAGCGACACATGTAGGTAGCCTTCTCTTTTTCTCTTTTCTCTCTCTCTTTCTCTCTCTCTCTTTCTCTCTCTCTTTCTCTCTCTCTTTCTCTCTCTCTTTCTCTCTCTCTCTCTCTCTCTCTCTCTCTCTCTCTCTCTCTCTCTCTCTCTCTCTCTCTCTCTCTCTCTCTCTCTCTCTCTCTCTCTCTCTCTCTCCCCCCCCCCCCCTCTCTCTCTCTCTCTCTCTCTCTCTCTCTCTCTCTC
>BOPN01000784.1:153946-161446 GCA_017312705.2 Penaeus japonicus
TGCGCTTGTGCTTGTGTTTGTCCACGTGTGTTTATCCTGCATATGTATCTTCGTGTGTGCTTGTGTGTGCTTCCGCGTGGGATCGGGAAAGGAAGGAGATAGTGGCGGCAGTCGAGTATGTTTATTTAAGAAGAAAAGCAGTAGCGGCTTTCGGGATTTGTTTAGGCAACAGAGAGGCGTTTTCCAGGAAATTGCGGCGGAGGAAGGAGGGGGGAGGTGGGGGGGGAGGAGGAAAGGCGTGTGGAAGAAAGGACATTTTAAATCGAGTAAGTTCATGTATTATTTGTATTGTTGTGGTGGTTATTGTTATTGTTGGCGATATTATTATGGGCAGTTATCTTACTACTGCATCTTTACATTATTATTAATATTAGTATTATTATTATTGTTGTTGTTTTTATTATTGTTATTACTGTTATTATTATTATTATTATTATTATCATTATTATCAATATTATTATTATTACATAACTCATCTTCGTTACAATTATTTTTATGATCTCTACACGCACTCCATCACTTCAGATTTTTTTTCCCGTGCCCTTATTGCATTAGGAAACGAAAAGAAAAAATAGTAGATAACAATAGATTGAAAAAGAAATCGCTCCACAACTGGAAGGAAAAAAATCCGATTTTGTCTCTTCTCCGCACCCGCCCGCCTGCTTGCTCACCCGCCCGCCTGCCCACCATCCCGCTCGCCTGCCCGCCTGCCCGCCCACGAAATAAGCAAGAGCTGGTCAGAGCTGATACCAAAGGGAGGGATACAAGTGTAGGTGGCGAGACTAGCATCAAAGGGTCACGGTAATGGTGACAGGTATCATTCTGGTGGTGATGATATGCAATATTACCGCTTTGCGTTTAGTGGGGTTGGATCAGCGGGGTTACCTGGTTAACTTAGGTTGCCAAAATCTTTACTCTCTCTCACAAAAGCTGGTATAAGGCTGTACCACCTGTCTGTGCAGATGATACAGACGTGGCCCGCTTTATCGGTAGCGGCCGGAAACGCGAGCAGTGTGTGCACCAGCTGGCGGACCTAGATGGGCCAATGAACACCACCTGCACCCCCTGTGCAGTGAGCTGGGTGGAGGTGGGGGATGGGGTGTGTGCTAGGAGAAGGTGGAGAGCGGAGGCGGGGTATGGTTATTGCATCATGGCATCACTGTGAATGTATTAGCTTCTCCTCTTTTATGAGATGATTTTGATTGCAGCATCGTGTCACCGCGCAAAACTTCAGTTTTTGTTAAGAGTAAAGTCACGTGAAATAATGAAGAAAAAGATGAGGATGACAGAGGAGGGAGATTATTGATGAATGACTTGGCATCCCCACCAACAAAGCCTGTATGATGATACGCTTTGTGTTCCATTTTCGATATGACGAGTTAAATGACGAATGTAGTCCTTGTATCGATTAGAACGCCGAGAGAGGGAGGAAGAGGTAGGGGAAGGGAGGGGTGTGTAGAGCGCGGGGGAGGGGGGAGGGGGGAGGGGGAGGGGGAGGGGGGAGGGGGGTGAGAAGGAGGGTGAGAAGTAATCCATCTTAGGCGATTGACATTTCTTCAAGGGGAGAGGGTGGAGGGGAAAGTACGAAGGGTTACAGACATTATTTCAAAATGTGGAGTCGCCAGGGAGGTTAAGAAATAAATCAAGAAAAAAAAGCAAGAGAAGAAGAAGAAAATGGAGAAGGAGAATGAGTAGGAGTAGGAAGAGGAGTAGGAAGAGGAAGAGGAGTGAGGGGGGAGGGATTAGGATGCCAAGGTTTGGAGGGGAGGGGGAAGAGTGATCACCTGCAATGAATGTGTGTGGTTTGGTCGTGCGTTAGTTTTAGGGGGCCTCGTGGAAGGGTTGTGATGAGGGGCTAGGGGTGAGGGGGCAAGAGGCTGGTGGAAGAGGAGTAAAGGGGGTAAGGGTAATGGGGGAAGTGGGGGGGGGGGGCAAAGGAGCTATCGGAGGATTTATTTTGGGAGGTTGATGGAAGGGAAAGATCCTGGGATTTGTAGAGATAAGTGTTTTAGGAGGAAGGGTGAAGACGGGGATTGGGTGGGGTCTCGGCTATTTTAAGAACTTTTTTTTCTCTCACTTTTCAATATTTTATTTCCCACTTTTCTTTCACTTTCGACTAAGATTTGAAAGATAGCATCCTAGGTGATGATGGGATTTGATTTCTCAATATTTCGTACCCTTAAGCTTTCAAGATGGAAGGGAAATAACCCGGGGACATTGGCAAAAGACAGAAACAGAGATAGAGATGGAAAGAAAAGAAAAGGAAGAGAGATATAGTCAGAAGGAAAGAAAGAGAGACAGTAATTCATGGCACAGCATTGAGGAAATGCTTCCATTTATTGTTTATTGATTTTTCATTCATGGTATTCCTTTCAATATCCTTTTACTACAGAAAATGAATTTTGCCTCAGAGAAAACCCCCGTGTTGCCATGGCTTATTTATTAGGGCATTAAGCGTCCCTGGTGTTTCTCTCAAGTTAGAAAGAGTGGGAGGGGGGCGAGGAGGATGGTTTGGCTGGGGTGGGGCCGACGGAAAGGGAGAGAAAGCGGAGATATGTTATTGGAGTATCAGCTGTGATCGAGGGTTAAAAAAGTGCCGAGGGAAATTAGTGGTGTGTAGGAATCAGGAACGATGGAAGGAAACGGGAAAGAGGGGAGATAGGGGGACGCCGAGTGTGGGCTGAAGGAGACGGTGAAAGATTGAGAGGGATATAAAGATGAGGGAAAGGGGATGCTCGAATAGGAGTTACCGCAAAAGGAAAAGAAAAGAAAAAAATATGTCTGAAAGAGAGAGAGAGAGAGAGAGAGAGAGAGAGAGAGAGAGAGAGAGAGAGAGAGAGAGAGAGAGAGAGAGAGAGAGAGAGAGAGAGAGAGAATCAGATTTAAGAAACGACCAAACAAAAGAGGGGAGGAAGGAGGGAAAGAACGTGAGAGTCAAGAGAGAGGAAAAGTGTGTAGCTTTACGAGGTGAGAAAGAGCTCACTTAAAGATGAAGGGACAGGAAGGCCGTGCGCGCGAGTCTTACTTAGATTTACTTAGATTTACTTAGTCGAGGATGATGCGAAGGAGACATGAAAGAGACGAGGGACGACGAATTATCCAAATGAAGAAAGAGTTGGATAGGGGTGTAGGGGTTGGGGGTGGGGGCTATGGGAGTAGGGTGACTGCAAGGAGACAAAGGAAAGAGGGGGGAAAGGGGAAATTAACTTTGGTGGAGTGAGACGAAGGGGTGGGGAAGGGAGATGAAAATATCAAGAACGCGGACAGACGAAAGAGGGGGAGGACGTATGAAAATGAGAGACAAGGACATAGGATGAGCAATAAGAGGGAAAGGAGAAAGCACATGGGGAAAAAAGCAAAGGGGCGGAGAGAGGGCGAGGGGAGACAGAGTGTTCATATTGGGAGTTTATTTGGGAGTGCCTGTACCTGGGATTGTAAGGGTCGGCGTGGGGGGTGGGCGCGTTAATAACTCTGGTGTCCTGGACGCGGAGTGTGGGGGGCGGGGAGCCGTGGAATTGTGTTTGCTCTTGTACCTTTTTTTTCATCACGCACACTCACTCACTCACTCATGACTGACTCGTTCACTTTATGACTTACTCACTCCGACATATATTTTGATCATTAGAGTCATCATCAATAACAACAACAACGACTATGAATCGCATTACCAGTCGAGGCGACATCTCCGACGTTCCTTTAAGCATCACATCCAGCTCGGTGACGAGTGGGAGGTGAGAGGTCGGATGGGGATAGGGAGGAGGGGGGGGTAGCATTTGCTTGCTTCGTGTTTACGCCGGCGATCGTAGTGATAGTGGGGGTAGCTATATCAGATATATAGCCCTGGAGAGAGAGAAAGAAAGAAAGAGAGAGTGGGAAAGTGGGAAAGAGTGAGATTGGGAGAGAGAGAGAGATTGGGAGAGAGAGAGAGAGAGGGAGAGAGAGAGAGAGAGAGAGAGAGAGAGAGAGAGAGAGAGAGAGAGAGGGAGAGAGAGAGAGAGAGAGAGGGAGAGAGAGGGGGGGGGGGATAGAGCGAACGAGAGCGCACAATGATAAGCATGCGCTTTGGAAGATGATCCGGAAGTGACGGGCGAAAGAGGGAGCTCCGTCAGATTGGCGAATAACAGCAATCGGCGAGCGGGAGAGGGAGGAGGATGACTTCGAGGACTTGCAGGGGCGATGGCGGGCCTGAGGGCGGCGGATTAACCCTGGGGGACTTGTTTCCGCTGACTCTCTCTCTCTCTCTCTCTCTCTCTCTCTCTCTCTCTCTCTCTCTCTCTCTCTCTCTCTCTCTCTCTCTCTCTCTCTCTCTCTCTCTCTCTCTCTCTCTCTCTCTCTCTCTCTCTCTCTCTCTTTCTCTCTCTCTCTCTCTCTCTCTCTCTTTCTCTCTCTCTCTCTCTCTCTCTCTCTCTCTCTCTCTCTCTCTCTCTCTCTCTCTCTCTCTCTCTCTCTCTCTCTCTCCCTCTCCCTCCTCTCCCTCCCTCCCTCCCTCCCTCTCTCCCTCTCTCTCTCTCTCTCTCTCTCTCTCTCTCTCTCTCTCTCTCTCTCTCTCTCTCTCTCTCTCTCTCTCTCTCTCTCCCTCTCTCTCCCTCTCTCTCTCTCTCTCTCTCTCTCTCTCTCTCTCTCTCTCTTCTCTCTCTCTCTCTCTCTCTCTCTCTCTCTCTCTCTCCCTTTCTCTTACTCACTCACTCACTCAGTCTCCTCCCATCTCCTATCCTTCTCTTCTCTTCCTTCTCATTTCATTATTTGTGTCTATGCGTGCGCGTGCAGAGAGAGAGAGAGAGAGAGAGAGAGAGAGAGAGAGAGAGAGAGAGAGAGAGAGAGAGAGAGAGAGAGAGAGAGAGAGAGAGAGAGAGAGAGAGAGAGAGAGAAAAGGAATGAGAGAAAGAATGGGATATAGGCCTATGTAGTGTAAAAGTAAAAGAGGAAAGTAGGGAGAGTTGCAGACATTACATGTATTATTGCTATGACATTGAATCATATTGCATAAGCTATACAATGCGGCACACTTCTTTCTCCTTCTCTTCCCCTTCCTCCACTTCCTCCACATGATCTCGAGGATTATGATATTGAGAATTAGCCCGTTATTTTTGTTTTTTGGTTTATGTTCTTGTGTTGCACTTGTTATTGCTATTATTGTTATTATTAGTACTATTGTTATTATTATTATTATTATTGTTATTATTATTATCATTGCTATTATTATTGATATTATTGATATTATTGTTATCATTATCATTACTACTACTACTTGTACTATTAGTACTACTACTGTTATTGTTATTAATGTCATTGGTATTATGATTATTACCCTTACCCATATAATAATATACCAGCAATTCATCTCGGCCCCATGAGCAAGCGCCTAACCCTTCCTTCTTTCCGTCCTCAGGGATTGTAAGATGTTGTGGTAACGCCGAGTGAGAGCAGACTCCTTGGGAACCCTACCGCGGGCGTGGTTGTGGCTATGGCTGGAGCTGACAGTAGCGGTGTGGGTGGCGGTGGGCGCTCCATGGGTGGGGGCGGCCCGGGGGACGGAGGGGGTGTCAGAACCCCGCCCACCACGCCCAAGAAAGTGGGCGGTAAGATGCTGGCAGTGAAGATCCTCATGCTGGACGACACATACACACTCTTCCAGATACAGGTAAGCTTTGTCGTTTCTGTTTTTGTTATTGTTATTTTTGCCGTTTTTTTACTCCCGTGTTCCGCGATTTATTAGAAGAGGATGTTACTGTAAAGAAAAATTATGCATCATTTTTATTGTTATTTTTGTCATTGTTATTAGTTTTATTGTTACTATTTGTGTGAATACCTTTTTTTTTAGTTTTTAAGTTTTTAATAGCTATCGGTCATAATTATTTGATTGTGATTAAATTTTATGGGTGGATTGTCCATGGGATAGGAAACGGTTGATTAGATATTGGTAGTGATCTGGGTCCATATACGGATTTAGGAGGAAGTTGAAGGATTTTTCACCTGGGTGAATACTCATAGAAAATGGATGTGATTGCAGTTGAAACTAATGACACAGTGGTAATCTAAAGTAATTTTAGAGTTACATTCCTCGGTCTCTCTCTCTCTCTCTCTCTCTCTCTCTCTCTCTCTCTCTCTCTCTCTCTCTCTCTCTCTCTCTCTCTCTTTTTTCTCTTTCTCTTTTTCTCTTTTTCTGTGTGTGTGTGAGTGTGTGTGTGTGTGTGTGTGTGTGTGTGTGTGTGTGTGTGTGTGTACATTCAAACATACGTATATATACATATACACATTTACAAAAACACACACACACACACACACACACACACACACACACACACACACACACACACACACACACACACACACACACACACACACACACACACACACACACACACACACACACACACACACGTACACACACACACACACACGCACATATATATATATATATATATATATATATATATATATATATATATATATATATATATATATATAAATATATGTGTGTGTGTATGTGTATGTGTATGTGTATGTGTATGTGTGTGTGTGGGGGGGGTGTATGTATGAGAGAGAGAGAAAGAAAGAAAGAAAGAAAGAAAGAAAGAGAGAAAGAAAGAGAGAGAGAAATGTATATAATTTATGTATTTATGTTGACCTGTCTGTACGTCTCTCATCTCTCTCTCTCTCTCTCTCTCTCTCTCTCTCTCTCTCTCTCTCTCTCTCTCTCTCTCTCTCTCATCCTGAATTTTTCATCTGACTTGCTTTCTTGTCCTTTCCCCTGTGCCAGTTCCTCCTTTGCATTTGTCTGTCTCCCTTGCTTCTCAACTCCCTCCGGATATTCCTAACTGTGAAGACGACCTTGGCTTAACGGAGTAAGCTGTACGTGTTTATGAAAGCCTTTTTTGACGCCTTTTGTATTGCAATGTTCTCTTGGCTGGGACATGTGGATTGGGATAGGAGGAAGCGGAGGGATAGACAAAGTTAGGAAGGGAGGGGAGGGTTGGATGTAGGCAGGGTGGGTGAGAGAGAGAGAGAGAGAGAGAGAGAGAGAGAGAGAGAGAGAGAGAGAGAGAGAGAGAGAGAGAGAGAGAGAGAGAGAGAGAGAGAGAGAGGGAGGGAGGGACAGAAACAGAGGATTTTTTACGGTAAGGAGCCTTTTCCTACTCTAGTTAGTAGTGGTAATGAGGAAGAGACTGAGGGACACGGGGGAAAGGAAGGAGAAGAAGAGAGAGAGAGTAAGAGGAGGAGGAATAAAGAAAACAGTAGAGTGTAAAACATAGGCAAGGAGTAAAATATAATTAACGAGCTGAGGTGAGCGAAGGAGGAAGAGCGTGTGAAAGGAAAAAAAAATAGAAAGAAGAAACAAAAGAACGGGAAATAAAAAAGAAAGAAAGAAAGAAAGCATCACCGTCATCCCACTAGTAGAGCCTCCATACATCATACAGATGACCGCAGCGACCCAGCAGTTGGAGTCGAGCCAAGATTGTAATTTTGAAATTTCACTTAGCAACGTGTTCCTTATAGAGG
>BOPN01000784.1:166446-176446 GCA_017312705.2 Penaeus japonicus
TCTCCGTCTCACTCTCCTTGTTCTCACTCTCCCTCCCCTACTCCCCCCTCTATGGGAATTCTGTAGCCACAGGTTCCACAATAGCTAACATAATTACGGGTTGATCTATTGTTTTCTTGTGTGGTGGTTACAAAAGTTCGAGGATATGAGACATAAGAGAGAGAAAGAGAGACAGAAAGACAGACAGACAGACAGACAAAGACAGACAGAAAGGAGGCAGGCAAGCAGGCAGGCAGGCAGGCAGGCAGGCAGGCAGGCAGGCAGGCAGGCAGGCAGGCAGGCAGGCAGGCAGGCAGGCAGGCAGGCAGGCAGGCAGACAGAGAGGGAGGGAGTGAGGTAGCGAAGGAAGGAACAAGAGGAAAGTGACTTGAAAGACTTTCAACAAAACGACCAACAAGTCCGGAGAGAGAGAGAGTTGCAAGCAGGCACAAGGGCCAGGGTCAAGAGCGGAAGTCACATTTCTGCAAAGCGCCGAAGCCTCGCACGTGTGAATGAAGGGGATAATATTTGTGCAAGCCAGAGGCCGCGTATCGCGTGATCGGCCACCTGTTCCTTCACGTCTTCCCATATTTCGTTACACGCGCAATCGATCCTACCTGATGCTACGTAGACGAGGTCGCCGCACACGAACATTACGCTTGCACGAATGCCGAGCCAGAGACACCTGTTGTTCTTCTGTCATGTGTGCGCGTAATCAGTCTTTGGAACTTTTTGTTTTAGGAAGTGGCGTGCATTGAGATTATTTTTGTTAATCTTTTTTGCTAGTGAGAGAGAGCTTGAGTATGAAAATAGTCATGATACAAAAAAAAAATTATCTATATATTGAAATGGAAGAATAGTAAGAATAGTGAAACGTCAATATAATTCAAATATTAAAATGTGAAAGAATAGATAAACTAAGGCATAAAGAATGGTAAAATAGTTCAAATATTAATATGAACAAATAATAAAGACAATATAATATGACAATATTATACATATGTAAAAAAAAGTTTTAATAGTACGAATAGTAAAACAAAAAACACATACTATACTACGAATGAGTTGCTAGGAAAAGAGATAGAAAGGAGAAGAGAAGATGAAGAGGAGAAGAGGAAGGGGACGGCGAAAAGAGGATAAGGATGATGATCAGCCGAGTGAGAACGAAGGAGAGTAAGAACATGCAGGATGGGGGAGGTGTTGCGTGCCTGATTGTCTCCAGTGAGTGTAATGGTAGCCGGGCCACCTGCCTCGTGTTAGTGCTGCGCCTGGTGCCAGTCTAACTCCACCCCCCCATATCTCCTCTCCCTCCTTCTCCTCCCCCTCCTTCTCCTTCTTTTCCTTATTTTCCTTCTTCTCCTTCTTTTCCTTCTTCTCCTTCATCTCCTCCTCTATCTCCTCCTCTATCTCCTCCTCTATCTTCTCCTCCATCTCCTTCTCCATCTCCTCCCCCACCTCCCCCCCCACACACACACCACCCCCTCTCCGCACCGCAGCTCACACCACCTGCCTCTTGTTACCGGGATGCTCGCCACGGTGCCGAGGGAGGAGCCGAGTGGGACTTGCTTCACCTCGGCGGGTGAGGGAGGCTGAGGATTGGCAAATTATAGAGGGGCAGGGAGGGAGGGTAGGTGAGAGAGAGAGGGAGGGTGAGGGAGGAAGGTAGGGAGGGAGGGTGGGTGAGAGAGAGTGGGAGGGAGGGGGGAAGGAGGGAATAGGAGGGAGAGGGTGGGGGAGGTAGGGAGGGTGGGTGGTTGGGTGGGTAGGTGATTGGGTGGGAGCGTTGGGGGAAGGGTGAGAGAGGGAGGAAGGGAAGGAAGGAGGGGAGTAGGAGGAGGGAGAGGGAAGGAGAGTAAGATTATGGTTAGAAAGAAAGGGTGAGAGGGTAGGGGGGAGAGGGAGCTAGGAAGGGATGAAGAGAAGGGAGAGGTTGAAGGTGAACAAGAGCAAAAGCATAAGTAAATCGGATTTCAGGTACCCCACTGAGCTTTGCCGTGCCACCTGTTCGCTTGCCTCTAGCATCTACAAGAAAGTGGTTTCACGTAGACAGATAATACATGTGTGACCCGCCAGGTAGCAGGTAAACTGGCCAGAGAAGGCGGCAGGGGAAGGGGGAAGGGGAGGAGGAGTGCTGAGAGCAGGTTTTTCATTAAAGCTGATGTTTAGAAGTGGGGAGATTTGTGTGCCCACGTAAGTTAATGTCTCATAATGCGATAACAGGGGACAGGAGTTTGCTTTTTTACTGCTTCGAGATGGTCAGGGGCGTAGAGGGATTTAGGGGCAGTGTAGCGGCAGCATAGCGCTTATTCAAGGGAGAAGGGATTCCACAGGCGATGTCCTACCTGGCGGACTTATCCTGTCGTTGATCTTGACCCCCTATTTTGTGCAATCTGTTACGGTTGCACGCTGATTTACACCTGTCCGTTTGCATGGGGACGGACGTTAGCTGGTGGATGTTGCTTTTTTCTTTTGGTGTTGGCGTCTTTTTCGTTGTATTTATTTGTTTGATTATATATATGTGTGTGTGTGTGTATGTGTGTGTATATATATATATATATATATATATATATATATATATATATATATATATTATATTATATTATATTATATTATATTATATTCAAGGGTGTACAGGGTTGCATATTTTTGTTCTTGTTGTTGTCATATGTTGGTTAGATTTTCTTTTCATTCAACCAGAACATTATTATAAGCTCAGCCGGTAAGATAGAAATAAATGTAACCTTTGACCATTTTTTCTCAGTTGGCACGGACGATTAAGTCAATAGTCTTAACAATGGATCGTAGATTAATCATGTGAAGGTCCTTAGATATTGAATGGATCTATTGTTTGCGCTTGGATATGATTTTGTTTCTTATTGTTATAGCGATGCGTGTTTGCGGCGACATACAGTAAACCTTAACGGAGTTATATAATGGAATAATGCAGTAACACACGTCATATAGAAACGTAAATACTTACCTTACATTCCCTGTATAAAATGCGTTACTGCGATCCATTACACTTTTAAGAGCAACCTCGTTAACCTGGCATTGGCTTTGAATTTTTGCATCACTTCCGCCGAAAACCCAGGGGGAATGTCTTTTAAGCCCTAGCCATCATATTCTTGCGAAAGTATATTGTCAGTCACCCTGAATGAAGCTAGTATGGATTCATGTTAGACAATCCTTTTAGTGAGTCGTGTGTTCTCGTGGTGTAAGTTCAGTTCTCTCCGAGTATTAAATGAAGAGAGTTGGTTCGAGTCCTAGCTAGGGTGGTATTTCTTGTGCCATGTTAATAGACATGTCATTTTCGCTTTCCTTATCTGCATGTTGATCTATTTCCCGTTCCCTCTGTTGCTGTGTTATCTACCCTCTATTGCAAGGGCGTCGGGTTACACTCACAAACGTGCGCTGCCTCCCGAGTTGACGACTCTTGCCCGGCCGCACGCCCGCTCGCACACTTCACAGGACCAGCGCTATGGGATGTGTACGAGACCTGTCCTTGCCTCGTGATTTGCGTAGTTTCTGGACTGTAACATTAATCATCAGGGTTGCCATTTTTGTTTTCATATTTCTCTTTTGTGATATATTCTGTTTTGTCGATATGTTGTTTATTTGTTTAATATTCTCTGGATCATTCGCAGTGGCGTCTTCTAATACTATTACGATCGTACTTTTCACAAATACATCATCGCCAACTATAGACAGAGGCATTACGTAACCTTCCTTTGCAGTTAAATAGAAGGCGAGAGAGGTTCAGGGCAGGGGAAGCAGTCGAGGGGTGGGGGAGGAGAGGGAGATCACCTGGGCGGGTGGCCATGTGACCTTGGATAAGGATCAGCTGACCACTCGGTTGGTAGTACAGGTGGCAGGGGATTATAAATTCCCTCACTATCCTGCTCACTGAGGTGTGGAAGACACTCTCCGATTTCGCTTGCCCGAGTTTAGATTAAAAGGGATTTTTCTCTTCCTTGTTCTCTCTTTTTTTTATTACTTGTGTTTATTTTGGCTGTTTGTTTTTTCATTTTTCATGTGTCGTGGCTTTGAGAATGGAGGCCAGGTTTGTATTTCCCAGTTGATTAAAAGTCGCCATTCTTCTCTTCCACAGGTAGGGGTTTCGGTGATGGAGAACGTCGCCAGGTACGTTTAGTCAACGGCTCAGTGAATAATGGAAAGTCAACCAGCTTTTATGTGACAATTTTATTGTTATGACTCGTGTCTTGAGCTCCAATATCTGCTCAACTTCTAACGTGTTCTTTGATATGCTTCCCAGTCTTGCGCCGTATCACCTGTTGGCCCTTGAATAACTGATCAGTGTTTACTGTTATGTCTGGCATCCCTTGGCGAGTGTGGATGAGCTGTGTAACTTCCTTCTCAATCATATGACGCGCGGGACTTTATAAGTCTATAGTGATTAGTGGTTGTCGGGGTGAGTGAATGTTTGTATATACACACACATTTCCACACCAACAACCATCCATCCTACGTTTTATATACCCATATAATGTGTATACTTGATAGATTGTATGTGTAATATATATATATGTATATATATATATATATATATATATATATATATCTTCTTCTTCTTCTACTGGCTTTTCCCAATTTACTCGGGGTCGCCGGCACGGATCCGCCTCCTCCATGTCGTCCTCCATAATGCATCGCTCTCTGTCACCCCTTTCGCTATCTTGTCCTCTTTCACGCAATCCTCCCACCTTCTTTTGGGCCTTCCCCTCTTCCTCCTCCCAACAGTCATCCGTCTAACCCTCTTCCCTACATAATCTCCATTTCTTCTCACTACGTGTCCCAGCCACCTCAATCTGCTTTCTCTCAACTTTTCCGATATTTCTGTAACTTTCAATCTTTCTCTAATGTCCTCATTTCTTACTTTATCCAACTTTGTGAACCCCAGTGACCACCTCAGCATCTTCATTTCGGCTACCTGTATTTTCTTCTCCTGTGCTTTCGTCACAGCCACCGCCTCCATGCCATAGATCATTGCTGGTCTTACTATGGTCTTGTACATTTTTCCTTTCACCACATCTGACACTTTTCTATCGCACATCACCCCTGTTACTTTCTTCCACGCACCCCAACCTGCTTGTATGCGTTTTGTGACTTCCCTGTCCGAACCTCCATCTTCCTGCACTGTGGAGCCAAGGTACTTAAACTCTTTTACCTGGTTCACGTCCTCACCCTGTATCTTTACCGGTGTTACATCCTCTATACATATATATATACAAATATATATATATATACACATATATACATATACACATATACACATATACACATATACACATATACATATATATATATATATATATATATATATATATATATATATATATATATATATATGTGTGTGTGTGTGTGTGTGTGTGTGTATGTATGTATGTATGTATGTATGTATGTATGTATGTATGTATGTGTGTGCGCGTGCGTGTGTTGAGGTGCTTGTATTTGCGGGTCTGTGTGTTTGTCTGTGTGTGTGTGCGCGCACGTATGTGTCCATGCGTATGCGTGTTTACGCATGCACATACAAGAAATTACTGGTTGTTTATTTAATCGTTTCACTCAGAAATTAATCTTCGATATAATGCCGTGTTTGCCATATTCCTTCCGTTGTTGGACCGGGGATGGTTCTAAAGTTTTCTGAATGCTTCGGCATCCAGGCAAGGGGAGCACATCTGAGGCAGAATACAGGAATAGGTGCCCAATCAGGTAATGGCGAGATGTTCCTCTTGCGATGACTAAACAGAAGGATGATTAGAGTGAGCTGTATGCGACCTCTTCTTGCTGTAAGTGACGGCGGTCTGGTCTTGAGGGTGCACCGAGCTCACTCACCCCACCGGCTGCAAACTCAAATTCTTGCAAAAAGTATTCCGACCCCGATATTATTTGAAGAAATATCGTGTTTCACAACTCACGCCGTTGCCCTTTACGAATACGCGTTTTTTCCCTTCTTAAGATTTAAAATCGGGTCGTGATGTCTTTGATCTGACGTCCCCCGGAAGTGTATTATAGGTATATCGTATGCATAGCGTATCTAGCATTCGGGCTCGAGTCTCACTAGGATGTGCCTCAAAGGAATAACAAGTCATTTCAGAGTCTTTGGAAATGCCGGGTTGGAGATTACGTGTGAGGCTCTCGCGTGGATGACAAAGTGTGGCGTTTCCAGGGGCGGTGATGGAAGTGCGAGGGGAAGGTGGTAACAGCGTCCATCTGTCTCCGAGGGCCACCTGGGAGCCGCTGTTCGAGCCACGCCCCGCGACAAGGAAATTACCTCGTAGACACTGTTTATATAGACCTGTGTTGACGTATGTCCTCTGCACTGATCTTTCCTACCTCGGTTCTCTCTTTCTCTGTCTCTCTCATTTCTCTCTTTTCTCTTTTTTCTTTCTCTCTTTCTTTCTTTCTTTCTTTCTTTCTTTTGTTCTCTCTCTGTCTCTCTCTCTCTCTCTCTCTCTCTCTCTCTCTCTCTCTCTCTCTCTCTCTCTCTCTCTCTCTATCTATCTATCTATCTATCTATCTATCTATCTATCTCAATCTCTCTCTCCCTCTGTCTCTCTCTCTCTCTCTTTGTATCTCTCGGGTTTCGCTTGGGTGGGTTTGAATTGTGTAGGGGTAATTTTTATTCATTGATGCTAAAAATGTTATTATTATTGTTGTTGCCATAATCAGTCGTCGTCGTCATCAAATCATCATCACCATCATCATTATCATCATCATCATCATCATCATCACCATCACCATCACCATCACCACCACCAAAACCATCACCATCATCATCATTACTATTTATAGTAATATTCATCATGATCACCTTAAATCTCGCTATCATCATTTTTGATAGTAGTATCGGTGGCAGTGGTAGTAGTGCTATTACTATGCTTTGCAACTATTATTCATTTTTATATGAATAAAATCAAGAGGGAGTGAGGCTATAATGTATCTTGGAGTACGAAGTCGAGAGCATTGCAAACACTCGACTGCCCTCTTTGCAAGCTGCACGAGATGCCACGTTGATACTAGAGACTTCGCCAGGGAGAGGGAAACGTGCCCCCGAAGCTCTCCCCCCAACCCCACACCCCTACACGCGCGTTCTCGGCTGCCCATGGTACGATGTGGTATGCAAATGAGAAGATTTACATTTAGAAGTACATGTGTTTTATGTCAGGGGAGTTACTGCGGGTTAAGTACGGTTTGTTTGGTTTGTTGCTGTTTTTATTTTACCTACGAACGTACGCAAGCACGCCCTTCCGGAAATACACTCTCACTTACATCCACACATACTCACACGTACTCACACTTACTCACACCTACTCTCTCTCTCTCTCTCTCTCTCTCTCTCTCTCTCTCTCTCTCTCTCTCTCTCTCTCTCTCTCTCTCTCTCTCTCTCTCTCTCTCTCTCTCTCTCTCTCTCTCTCTCTCTCTCTCTCTCTCTCTCTCCCCCCCCCTCATCCTCCCCTCCCCCTCACGCGTCCTATCCGCCCAACCTCCCTCTCCCCTTTCTCTTAATTTTCCATTTTTTGTAGCCTCTTATTTAGCCTCCACTTGCATTCAATTCCGCCTTTGTATAACGAGTTAAACTTAACAATTGAAATTCTAATTATCTGGAGAAAGTGAATTAATCAATTGACTCCTTAATGATCGTAACATCAAGCGATTAATTAACTTTCCCTTTGACCGTAACGTGTGATTTTATTTGGCTGCACTTTGACACGCATGGGTGGGGGAGTGCTAGATTTAGTGCCAGTGACAGTCGTCGTGAAATTGATTATGTTGTCATGGGTGTTTTCGGAAGGATAAGTTGATTAATGAGGATGACTCTGTAGTAATATTTAAAAAAATGTAGAAAAGAAGTCGAAGATTATAAGACGATTGAGGAAGATGAATATATAAGATAAGAGAGAGCTGAAAGATTTAACGAGAGGAGGGGAGGAGAGAGGAGAGATGAGAAGAGAAGAGAAGAGAAGAGAAGAGAAGAGAAGAGAAGAGAAGAGAGAATATAAGTACATGATTGGTGCTTTGATAACTGGCGAAGGGATGAGATGGACAAAGGAGTAAATAGGAGAGAACATTAATAATAGGCGTGGTGGAAGACGCGTGTTCGAGATGAATTTTATACCGAGGAGCTCGCGTGCTGTAAAATTTGAGATGTCTAGACCGAACCTCGACATGGTGAGCCGATCTTAATTTAGGCCTAGCCAATACCCGATCAGGTCAGGCGCTAGCGTGTCGTTTGTTTGTTTACTCATATTATTTGTGATAAAGTGTATTGAGAATAGCTTTGCAGTGGATACAGATAGGGGTATCATATAAGCTTATGCTATTTAATGTTTTTATTGTTAATGTTATCATCATCATTATCACCATTGCCTATTGAAAAACAATATTTCTCGCACGTACTCAAACCCCCTCCCCCCCCCCCTTTCCCGGCATGAGGGGGAGAGAGGGTAGCAGTTAGCGTGATGAGGGTAATGAGAGGTCACGGCTTGAGGAGGGATGAGGGCAGGGGGAGGAAGGAGGAGGAGGGGGGGGGGGGGGGGGGGGGAGGAGGAGGAGGGGGAGGGAGAAGGGGCAAAGGCCTGACCCCTCATCGCGCCGTTGGCAACATGGACGGCGACCGTGAAGTGAACTTGTTGAGGGATTTTTTTGGGGGGTATTTGCGATTTTCTGAGAATTCGTGAAGGAACAGCGGCGGGTCTCTCTCTCTCCCTCTCTATCTATCTATCTATCTATCTATCTATCTATCTATCTATCTCTATCTCTCTCTCTTTGTATCTCTCGGGTTTCGCTTGGGTGGGTTTGAATTGTGTAGGGGTAATTTTTATTCATTGATGCTAAAAATGGTATTATTATTGTTGTTGCCATAATCAGTCGTCGTCGTCATCAAATCATCATCACCATCATCATCACCATCATCATCACCATCATCATTATTATCATCATCATCATCATCATCATCATCATCATCATCATCATCATCACCATCACCACCACCACAACCATCACCATCATCATTACTATTTATAGTAATATTCATCATGATCACCTTAAATCTCGCTATCATCATTTTTGATAGTATCGGTGGCAGTGGTAGTAGTGCTATTACTATGCTTTGCAACTATTATTCATTATTATATGAATAAAATCAAGAGGGAGTGGGACTATAATGTATCTTGGAGTACGAAGTCGAGAGCATTGCAAACACTCGACTGCCCTCTTTGCAAGCTGCACGAGATGCCACGTTGATACTAGAGACTTCGCCAGGGAGAGGGAAACGTGCCCCCGAAGCTCTCCCCCAACCCCACACCCCTACACGCGCGTTCTCGGCTGCCCATGGTACGATGTGGTATGCAAATGAGAAGATTTACATTTAGAAGTACATGTGTTTTATGTCAGGGGAGTTACTGCGGGATAAGTACGGTTTGTTTGGTTTGTTGCTGTTTTTATTTTACCTACGAACGTACGCAAGCACGCCCTTCCGGAAATACACTCTCACTTACATCCACACGTACTCACACTTACTCACACCTACTCTCTCTCTCTCTCTCTCTCTCTCTCTCTCTCTCTCTCTCTCTCTCTCTCTCTCTCTCTCTCTCTCTCTCTCTCTCCCTCTCTCCCTCCCCCCCCCCCCCCCCCCCCCCCCCCCCCCCCCCCCCCCCCTCTCCCTCCATCCCTCTCCTTCTACCTCCCTCCCTGCCTCCTTCCCTGCCTTCTTCCCTACTTCCCTCCTTCCCTCCTTCCCTCCCTCCTCCCTCATACACACTCTCACTTAGTCTTTGTGTATTATATACGTGTTAAACAAAGTCTCATCTAACACTCATTCATTCCCCGTCCCGCTCATGCCCCTTGCTCCGACTGCTACCCGGTAGTCTGGTAAAGTACATCTCCACGACTAATGCCTCCACTTGTCGCGTTTTCCACTTTAACTGATTAGAAGGGATTTCTTGTAGGCGCAGACGTGGGCCCGTCTTTCCTCTACCACGTTGGAGGAGGCTGGATGTACTCT
>BOPN01000784.1:181446-183946 GCA_017312705.2 Penaeus japonicus
TATATATATATATATATATATATATATATATATATATATATATATATATATTCTATCGAGCGACAGACAAAGTTCCACTTGTTGAATTGGCTTTGCGTGCAACAGGGTCACATGTGTAGGTCAATTATACCCCCCCCCCCCTATGTCTCCCCAACCCACACACCCTAGTGCCTTACGCGACTGGAGCATCTACTTTGGAGGGGAAAAAAGTGTTATTGCCTTTTGGTATTTGGGCTTTTTTTACAAATCTTTTTATTGCATTATTAGTTCCTCTTTGCCCTTTTTTATTCTATTTATTTGTTTAGTTTTTATTTCATAGTGTTTTGATTCGACTATGTTTTCCCTTTTTATACGATGTATATTTCATTTTAGTTTTCTTCTTTAGTTTTGATAACGTTGCTTGTATTATTTTCTCAAAGATGAAAAAGGAGACAAGCAATTTGCGTAAGAAATGAAATAATGGAAAAGAAAGAGAGAGGGAGTGATAGAGAGAGAGGGAGAAAAATAAGGAAGAGGAGGAAAGGGAGAAGGAGAAGGATAAAGAGATGGAAAAAGGAGGAGGAGAAAGAGAAGGAAAGAGAGAAGGAATGGGAAAGGGAGAAGGAGAGTGAGAAGTATTGGGAAAGGCAGCGGGAGAGGGATCGGAGGGGGGAGGGAGAGGGAGGAGAAAGAGAAAGAGAAGGCGAAGGAGGAGAAAGAGAAAGAGAGGAGAAGGAGAAGGTGAAGGAGGAGAAAGAGAAAGAAAGAGAAATAGAAGGAGAAGGAGATGGAGAGAGAGAGAGACGGCGTCGTTCTGCGGTCTGATTGAGGTTCATCTAGGCTGACATTCGAGAAAGGCAGCCACAGCTTAAGATATCTGTGCGCTGCAGAACATCCACTCTGCTTGAGATTACTCTTTGCACGGCTCAGAGAAAAGGGGTGTTTCTTCACGCCGCGCACCCGAAAAAGGGCCTTCCACCCATCAGGTGACTTGCCTGCTAACTGGAAGGCGTGCGTGCCTGTGCTTGCCTGTGCCTGCCTGTGCCTGTTCGCGCGGGCGCGCGTGTGTGTGTGTGTATTCTGCCTGTGGCTGGGATTCCTAAGTGAGGGCCGGCTTCTGGTGATGACATGTGGGCTCCTGGCATGATTGTGCCTCGGCTAATGGCCCTCACGTGTCTACCTGGCTTCCCCTTCTTCCTTGTCATTCTACTGTCGTTCTTCCCCTCGCTTGCCCCTCACGTTCGCACATTTACATTAAGGAGGACAAATAGACACACGTCTGCAAGGAAACATCATCGTCAGTGCCACGTTGGTCACCTTCGTAGGTCAAGGGATGAATGAGAGTCGAAATTGAACAAACAGAAAAAGGATGGGCTTCCCCTGGGGCAATAAAAGGCACAAGTCATTTCCCGGCGGGTCCTGAGACAGGTCATTAATGCTGCTAATGATGATGCCAGTGGGTTGTTGTGTTTACCTTTTATTTCGAGTAGCCGAGGTACTGTATTATCTTGTTTTCCTTCGCTTTTTTCATATCTGGGTTCCTTTGTGTTATAAGATAGTGCTACACGTCGCTCTATTCGTTCAGAAGTGATACGAGTAACTAATTGAATGGCGTAGCTTGCGGACTAGAGAGAAATGATAGTATTTTTTGGGAGGAAGGGGAGGAGAGGGGAGGGGCGAGGCTTTTTTCTGTTTTGGAATATTCTATCTGGTTTTCAACGCTCTACCGTCGCCATTGAATTCCATCAACTTTTCAAAATGACGTTTTGATTGGAGGGCGAGATAAAAAAAAAGGTTTCTGATAAATATGCGAAAATAACGTCGAGTTTATGGCGTTCGGTGAAGTGAATAGAGGCGATGGAGGTACGGGTGAAGGGAGTAAGGGGGGAGAGGGGGAGCGTGACGTCAGAGGGGGTAACCTGTGACGTCATTTGTGGGCAGGGTGCCAGGGCTTGCGCTGGAGGAGGAGGAGGAGCAGCAGCAGCAGCAGCAGCAGCAGGAGGAGGATGATGATGGGGTAAGGGTGAGGGTGGGGAGGAGGAGGAGGGGGTGAGGAGAGGAGAGGAGTGGGGCGCGGAGGAAAGCCGGGCTGAGTGCCACATTGGAGTATGTGTTTATAATGGCCTCGGAAGACAGTCACTGTAAGTGTTAAAAATAGTTCCAGTCGCTTCATTTCCGAAAATATTCGTATGTATTTATAGCTTTCTGTCTTTGCCGTTATCTGTATTCAGTCGAACAGAATGTAATTACACACCCACGCACGCATGCACACACGCATTCGCTCACTTATTCGCTCACTCACTCACTCACTCACTCACTCACTTACTCACACACGCACACGCACATGCACACGTACACGCACACGCACACGCACACACACGCACGCATACCAGATAAAGTAAGGAAGAAATATATATATATATATATATATATATATAGATAGATAGAGAGAGGGAGGGAGGGAGGGAGGGAGGGAGGGAGGGAGGGAGGGAGGGGGAGGGAGGGAGAGAGGGGGAGAGGG
>BOPN01000784.1:188946-198276 GCA_017312705.2 Penaeus japonicus
GGCGATGGAGAAGGGACTCCCTCACTCTCTCCCTCCCTCCCTCCCTCACTCCCTTCCTCCCTTCTCGTCCTCCCGGTATCTCCCCCGCTGTCTCTCTCTTTCCTTTACATCGCTCCTTCCTCCTCCCCCATCCTCCTCGCACCGCCTCCTTCCTTCCGCTGTCCTTCCTCCTGCGGATATCAGCTGTCGATCTCCCCCGCGTAGTTGTGAAGGATGCCCTGATTCACTGTTTTGGGACGCCCAGAATCATTTGTGTTCCCATATTTGGTCTTTTGCTATAACAGGGGTGCGTATGCTTGCATTTACATGTTGAGTGTTTGTGTTTGAGTGTATGTGTGTTTGTTTTTGTGTGTGAGTCAGTGCGTGCATACGTCCATGCGTGCGTTGCCCTGTGCATCGGCTGCGTCTCCGTTTTTGCCCTTGGCTGCTCCGCCGTCGCCGCCTCACTGCTCCCTGGGCCTGACGCGGCTGCAGCGTGGCGGCGGCACCTCGGGGCGGCCTGACAGCGACTACCGTCAGAACAGCGAACGGCGATGGCCGCAGGTAGCAAAGTTCATTTCCTGTAGTGCGTGTGGTGCATCGACCTGTTCCTTCCCGCCAACTCGCGCGTCCATCCGGCAGCCCGCACCGCGCGCCGCTCCCCTTTCGCTTATGCTATTTTTCCCTAGTCGTTTTCTTCCTCTTCATCATATCCCTGTTTCTGGATGCTTCGTTTTTTTTCCTTCATTTGTTTTCACCTCCCCCACCTCCTCTTTCCTCTAAAACTGTTTCTCCTCTCAAGCTGTTCTTCCCTCTTCTCTCAAGCTTTTCTTCTCTCTTTCCCCACCTGTTCTTCCCTCTCCTCCTGTCTGGCTCTTCCTTTCCTCCTCCTCATCCTTCTCCTCTCCAGTTCCTCTTCCATACCATCCCATCTTGATCGTGGACCTAGCTTGTTTCCAAATACTTGAACGCTTCAGGTGGTTTCCCTGCTGTGCGTTACTCAGCCGCTACTGAAGGTAATCCAGGCTAGGTTCATGCAAGAGTTGAGCACGTGTCACCTTCTTGTCACCTGTCCTTGAACTTTGACTTTGTGCGTTTTCTCTTTTCTCTTCCTCCTATTGCTCCTCCTATTCCTTCCCCCCCTCTTGCTCCTCCTCCTCCTCCTCCACCCCCTCCTCCTTTTCCTCCCCTTCCTCCTCCTCCCCCATCTATCCCTTCTCCTCCTCCCCCTCCTCCTTCTTCTCCCCCTCCTCCTCCCCCTCCTCCTCCTCTTCCACCTCCTCCTCCTCCTCCTCCTTTTCTTTCTATTTCTCCTTTTCTTCCTATTCCTCCTCCTCCTCCTCCTCCTTTTCTTTCTACTTCTCCTTTTCTTCCTGTTCATCCTCCTCCTCCTCCTGTACCTTCGGCTCATTTTCCTCCTCCTCTTCCTTCTTTTCATCTTCCTCCTCCTCCTCGTCTTCTTCCTCCTCCTCCTCCTCCTCTCATTCATCTCCTTCCTTTTCTTCCTCATTTCCTTCCTCTTCTTCTTCCTCCTCCTCCTCCTCCTCCTCCTCCTCCTCCTCCTCCTCCTCCTCCTCCTCCTGCACCTTCGCCTTATTTTCCTCCTCGTCTTCCTTCTCCTCCCCCTCCTTCTCTGTCTGCTTTTAATCACCAATATTCAGTTTCTTCATATTTTATTTTCCTTTATTTCTCCCGTATTTTCACCAGCTTTTTCTTCCCCTATCCACCTCCTTCCCTCTCCTTCCTCCTCTCTCCTCCTCTCTCCTTACTTCGTCTTCCTCATCCTTCCTCCCCCTTTAGTCTTCTCACTCCTTCTTTCCCCCGTGTTCCTCCTTTTTCCTCCTACCTTCCTCTTTCCATCTCCTCCCTCCTTCCTCCTTGGTGTTCCTCCTTCTTCCTCCTACCCCCCACCCTCCATCTCCTTCCTTCCCCCGTACCTCCCACCTCCTATCTCCTTCCTCTTTCCTCCTCATTTGTGTTCCTCCTCCTTCCTCCTACCATCCTCCTTCTATCTCTTTCCATCTCCTCCTTCATTTCTCCTAAGTTTTCCTCCTTCTTCCACTTACCTCTCACTTTCCATCTCCTTCTTCCTCCTACCTTCCTCCTTCCATTTCTTTCCATCTCCTCCTTCCTTTCTCCTTTCCTTCCTCCTCCTTCCTCCTACCTTCCTCCGCCCATCTCCTCAGTCCTCCTCCTTCCTCCTCCCATAGCCTTCCTTCCTTCTTAGTGTTCCTCCTTCTATTTCATCCTTCCTTGCACCGTCTATCTCTTCCTTCCTTCTTCTTTCCTTCTCCGTGTAGCTTTTGTTTCCTAGTGCTTTTCTCATCGGAAATTTGCACACGTTCGTCCCGGCTGCCATCTCCGTCGACGCGGTAATTTGGCACGGCGCCCCCGCCACAGATTACGTATGCCATTTTGCCGTAGATAAACGGCATTATGTAAGTCGTTCTCGTCCCCTGGCTCCTTTCTTGCTCTCTTTTCTTGCGCTTTTCCCTTCTGTTTGATTTGTCTGTTTACATCTCTTGTCCCTCGCTTTTATCACCATTTCTGTTGGTTAGTTTCTCTCTCTCTCTCTCTCTCTCTCTCTCTCTCTCTCTCTCTCTCTCTCTCTCTCTCTCTCTCTCTCTCTCTCTCCCTCTCCCTCTCCCTCTCCCCCTCCCCTATCCTTCTTCCTTCCCCCTCTTTCTCTCTTTGTGTTTGTATGTGCATGTTATCCACCCAGTCGGCCGTTGCTATATCGCTTTACGTTCCTTTCCACCCCTCCCTCTATCCTTCGCCCTGAACATCCCTCTCCCTGTGTCCAGCTTGCTCCGTCACGGGCTACCGCAACAGCCACCCTCTTGGGATCTTTCCCCCCTCTCCCCACCGTTTACCCCACCCACACCCTCGCCTATACACACACTCCCGCGAACGCCATCTCCGCAGCAAACTCGCAACATCTAGTCAACGATTTACCGTTGCCATGACACAGGCACTGAACTCTGAAGACTCGCAATGGAGATCAGGATTAGAACTTGAAGTGCTCTAGTCGTCATGGGCTCACGACGGACGGACGACCTCTCACTGCCACCGCCTCCGCCACCACCTGCGAATGTTCTAAGGATAAGGCCGATGCTGGAATGGTCCGTACAGCGATACGGAAAGCTCTTCGTCTTTTGTGCGGAGTCTCCATCCCTTGATTTATTATAGTAGTTGGTATTATTTTGAGAAGTTTTGGGCATGGTACGCGCTTGTTCTTGTGTTATGTATTCATAAAAGATGAGAGGAGTGGAGAGAGAGCATGGGCACTGTCATTCTGGAATGAAGTTTTACTTGTCAGTTCATAAAACCGATTGTGTGAGTAATCCGGTAAATAAGAATAAAAAGACAAACAAACTATTTGTATATTTATGATGGATGTGATTTACCTGAACGACAGTATAAAGACATCCTATTTATTTGTTTGTCCAACGTCGCCCTGCGTGCCTCTCGAGATTTTACGATTAATAGTTCTTGCTCTGTATGCCGTCCGTGACCTCTGACCCTCCACTCCTTCCCCCCACCTCTTGCCCATGCTTGCTGTTCGTGACATCTATCTGCTTATCGACGGCCAGCAGCGACGCTCTTTAAGCGTGTCTCCTGGGTGGGATTTTGGTGAAGAGTTTTAGGTTGTGGAAATCTCCATGAGGATGCTATTTAGTGGGAAGAAGAGGGAAGAAAGAGAGGAATGGTTAAGAGTTTAAGCTAATGTTGAGAAGGGAAAAATATAAATTGTTAGATGAAAAGAAATTCTTAGAAAACCGAAGGGAGATGGCCAAACAGAAGAAAAAAAGAAAATGATAGATGATAATAAGGAATAGAAACCGTTAGAAAGGAGGGTGGCAAAAAACGATAGAAACCCCTCCAGCACGGGACGGGGACCTTGCCCATCTTATAGCTGGCGAAAGTTCCGCTCAGCAAAAGCCTACGACACGTAAACATCGGTGATGGAGCACCTTGTAAACTCAAGACCTCTCCCAGAGATTGGCTTGCTCGAAGCGCATTAAACTATAAAATGTCGATGGTGTATTTTACTAAATCTTTTTAAGATATTCTCTCTGTCTGTCTGTCGGTTTGTCGCAGTCACTATTTTATCTCTTTATGTATCTATCTATTTCAGCGTGTTTTATTTTAGCTCTTTCTCCTGCTCTTCTTTTTCTTCTCCCCTCTTGTTTGTTTTTGTATAATATTTGTGTCTCTTCCCTGCGTTTTTTTTCTCGGCTTCCACCCCACCCCCACCCCGTCCTTTCCCTCCTCCTTTACCTTGTTTTCCCCCCTCCCTCTCCCCCCCCTCTCTCTCTCTCTCTCTCTCTCTCTCTCTCTCTCTTTCTCTCTCTCTCTCTCTCTCTCTCTCTCTCTCTTCTCTCCTCTCTATCTCTCTCTTTCTCTTTCCCTCCCTCCCTTCTTTCGTCTCTCTGTCTTTCCTCATTGCCTCTGTCCTCCCTCCCAATCCCTCACAGCCCCCTCTCTTTCTTCATCACCCCTTTCCAGAGTGAATGTGGGCGGAGTGCAAGCCCCGCAGCAGTAGGCAGAATGCGGGCAGGATAAAGAGTGGCATTGACAGCCCAGCGCCGCAATCTCGGGGACTTAGGGGGCTTGAACCTGCCGTCGCTGCCTCTCTTGTCCTACGTCTGCAAGCGTGCTCGAGTGAGGTCGGTTCGTAGGACAGGTCGCGGCGGTGGTGAATAGGAAGATATGGTTTAGAGCAAGTGGTATGGGGGTAGTTTAGGTCGTTGTGGTGTTAGGAAGGATATGGGTTAGGGAGAAAGTGGTGGGTATAATTTAAGGTATGGTCATATCTCAATAGGGTTTAGGTTAAAGGCAAAATTGTTGGAAGAGTAGGATTAAAGTAAAGAGAAGGAGAAGGAAAAGGAAAAGAAAAAGGAGAAGGGCTAAAAACGATGAAAGGATTCGGCAAGTTGAAGACTGAGCTAAGTTGGCAAGTTTCCCCTTCGTTTACAGGGCTGGGAAAGGACGGGCGGACAGAGTGAGGACTTCTAAGTTAAGAAATAGGAAGACTATCCATCCTCCTCCTCCTCCTCCTCCTCCTCCTTCTTCTTCAGCCCCTTCTTCCTCTCCCTCTTCCTCTTCCTCTTCCTCTTTCTCTTTCTTTTCCTCTTCCTCTCCCTTCCCTCTTCCTACTCCTTGTATTCTTCTCCTCCTCCTCCTCCTCCTCCTCCTCCTCCTCCTCCTCCTCCTCTGCCTATCCATCCTCCTCCTTCTTCCTCAGCCCCTTCTTCCTCTTCCTTTCCCTCCTCCTCTCATTATCCCTCTCTCTCTTCCTTATTTTTCTTCTTCTGTTTTTTCTTATCCTCCTCCTCCTCCTCCTCCTCTTCCACCACCACCACCACCATCGGCTCCTCCTCCTCCTCCTCCTCCTCCTCCTCCTCCTCCTCCTCCTCCTCCTCCTCCTCCTCCTCCTCCTCCTCCTCCTCCTCCTCCTCCTCCATCTCCTCCATCTCCCCTTAGCCCTCCTCGTCTTCCACCTCCACCAGCTGCCCCTCCCCGTCCCCCTCCTCTTCCCACTCCTACTCCCACTCCCGCTCCCACTCCCACTCCCACTCCCACTCCCACTCCCACTCCCACTCCCACTCCCATCCGGAAAGAAATAAAAACTCGCAGCCATTTCTCTTTTACCGACTCGAGTTAGCCGGCAATAAAGAGTTATTCCGCTGCAATTCTTGGGGGCGAAAGTACGACTCCTTTCTTGGGCCCGAGTCTCCCCGAGTCTCACGCGGTGGCCGGCGTCAGGAGCTCTATGGTGGGGGGAGGGGGGGGAGGATAAACCTGGGCATACTTGGTCTTGGGTTGAACGGGCATTCTTTGTCTCTTTGGTGGAGAAGGAGGGAATTAGGGAGAGAGGGAAGGATGGAGGGAAGGAGGTAAGGATGGAGGGAAGGAGGTGGATGGAGGGCAGGAGGAGGCGATGGAGGGAAGGAGGGAGAGGGAGGGAAGGGGGAAGGGGGGAGGTGGAGGGAGAGTGGATGAGAGGAAGAGAGGAAGATGGAGGGAGAGAAGATGATAGAGTGATTGATAGAAGGAGGGAGAGAGGGTGAGTGAAGGAAGGTTGGAGAGAGGGAGATGGAGAAATTTTAATGGAAAAGGACGGAGAAAGAGAGAGAAATAGAGATTTGACGAGTTATATGTGTGCGTGTGCATGTGTCCGGGAGAGTAATGGCTTGTACCCAAGAACCTTCTTGCAACTACGTTTGGCAGGCGTCCAGATCGGAGATAATCAAAGTTTTGATAGAGTATATTTTATGAGGAACTTTTCCAGAAATTTGAGGCCATGAGCTGGTTTCGATCTGTTAATCTTTGGCAGAACTTTGAGGGTGCAAAGGGTGTCATTTGTTTATTTCGGTGTGTCGTTACTGCTGTTATCGATGTAATGATGATAGAATGTTATCAATATTAGTCGTGTTAATAATAATATTACTATTATTAACACTTCAAATCGGTCTCTCTCTCTCTCTCTCTCTCTCTCTCTCTCTCTCTCTCTCTCTCTCTCTCTCTCTCTCTCTCTCTCTCTCTCTCTCTCTCTGTGTGTTTGTGTGTGTGTGTGTGTGTGTGTGTGTGTGTGTGTGTGTGTGTGTGTGTGTGTGTGTGTGTGTGTGTGTGTTTCACATTTTACTATTGGTATTTTTCAGACCGTTTTAACTACCTACTGTTATAGTACGCAAATGGATCTGTGAAAAGGGAAGACCACTGTTATGTCGGCCGTACCCAGTGCTGAGCACGGCGGAAAGTAGGGTGGCTGATGATGATAAATGCCCAGTTTTGATTGGGTCTACGGTAGCGCAAGAAATGTACTCCTCTCGGTAATCGATTGGTGATTGTAGTTCACGCAAAAAGGGAGAAAATCAAAAACATAAAAAGGCTGAACCCATCCGCGATGCCGACGTGAGAGATGGTCTCCCTTTTGGGACTTTCAATTACGTGACTGTTACCTGTGTCACATTATACCACGGCCTGATGAAAGAGGTAATATCCCGCATCCTTTCTCTTGATAAATGTGGGAACCAGCACACCGGGGAAGAAACTGGAAGAATGCTAGGGAAAAGTTTGAAGGAGGGTAGGATGAAAAACTATTGCGTATGATGAGAAAAATAACTGAAGCTTGAGAAGAGAGAAAAGAGAGGAGATGCGATGCGATCCTCATTACACTTTTACTTACAAATGAAAGAAGGAAGCAAAAAGAAAAGAAAAAGAAAAAAAAAACGACGACGACGACAAAGAACGGAGGAGCAACACGAGGACTCGAAAGAAAGAATGGAAGAAGTAGCGAAAACTGCGACGGTTCCACGGCCGCGTCCGCTTCCCACTTCTTCAGGTCGGTTCTCATCATGTTTATCTCTTGGGTACGCAGGGCAGTAAAGTGTGATTCGCCGGGAGATGCTGTACTGTGTAGACTGAAGAGACAAATGTAAGTTCGTTGTTGAAGGAAATTGAAGAAACACTAACCTGATTGCTGTTGGTTCTTTGTTTGGGCAGATAAATGTCATTCCACATATACAGGAATAGGTTTAATGGGATTCCTTATTTAATGACTGAACGGGAGTGTTGGTATCTTTACGAGCTTTTTAGAGTCATTGTGAACTCCAAAGAATTCTCAAGCAAAACTTTCTTTCGTTCTTCTCATTTCCATCATTATCTTTACGTTAATTTATCAGGGATAGATACCTACCTTCTTGTTTGTCTGTTAAGGTTTATCCTAAAGAAGTATGGCATTTTGGAATGTGTAGTCTTCGCTCTGGGACGTGGAAGCTGCATCAAGTTGGACGGAAAATTATTCATAGGCCTACAATTTGGGCCGTTGTCTCCTCCGTCGAACATCGGGCGATAATTGCCTGAGAAATCAAGCTTTTCCCTGACGTCCAGGGTACAGAACCCAAGGCACTGATGAATTTGAGAATTATATTTTTGTGCAGCCATTTTTTTCCTTTTATAATTATTGCATAAAACGTATCTTGATGTAACTGTCTCCAGAAACATCCATTTATTCATCAGTTTCGCTTGACTGAAAATGAAATACATATTTTAATTCTTGGCAGCCATGATACTAAATGTTTGCTTTGTTAGTGAAACCCGGGTTGTATTGCCCGTAGAATTATCCTCGAAACCACTGCTTCACTTCGCCATGAAAAATATCAGTGCCTTGGATACACATCCTCGAGTACAGTGTTAAGTCTGGCTGGCCCCTTCAAAAATGTGGTTTGGATATTAAACCTGATGGGTTTACTTGCTAAACCGGATTTGATATATTGATATATTTGCCATCAAAATATCCAACAGCATGAGCTACCCTGATTGTCATGCAACAATCAATGGTAGAGAGGGGAGGGACACTAATTACTGGAACAACATGGGCGGAGTAGAAGGGGGAGCAGGGAGGGTGAGGTAAGGGTTGTATGAGGTTCATCAAACTTATGCGACAGGGAGAATAGACAATGGCAATGGTTACCAGGGAACCGAACCATTTATGCAGATGATACTGAGAAATAATTTTTATTCTGGTGATTTTCCGGTAAAAAGAAAGAACATATATCTTGGTGCCATGAAATCGTTTAAATAGGTTAAGGAAAATGGAACAGGAAAATCAAGACCAGTTACATATGTATTTATATATATACGGGTTTTTATGTGGCTGTCGTTTCTGTGTTTGTTTGTACATATACATATATACGATATTGTACACATACATGTATACAAAATATATATAGAATATATACAAAGAGCATGTGTTTCTCTCTATCTATCTATCTATCTATCTATCTATCTATCTATCTGTGTGTGGGTGTGAGTGTGAGTGGGTGAGAGAATTAGGCTAATTATAACGGATATGAAACGCATTTATATATGGACAGCCGCAGTGACAGCGCACAATGCCCAGGTTAAGGGAAGAGCAAGAACAGGGGAAACATCTCCGGGCGCAAGGCAGAAAGACAGACTTTATGGATAAATCAGAGCAGGAATTCTGGCGCTGCAGCGGAGTTTAAAATGCGATGATGGTATAACGACGCTGCATCCGCTGGCGGGGACAGAAGTTTGATGGATCGAGGAAGGGAAAATGGGAAAATGGAGCCTAACTTGCGAAGGAAAAGACGAGGGAAATTGGTTCAGGAGCACAAGAGGACTGAAAAGGATACTTCATTTAGAGAGAAAGCGAAGGTGTGATGATAGGGGAGAGGCAGATACGTAGGCAAGTTAAGGCAGGCTGGAAGTGACAGTGTAGTATGAGTGACAGCAGGATATGCAGGAAGGCAGCAGGTGGGCCGAACAGGGGAGAGCCAAGAAACAAGATGTAACAGGAATGAAGGAAGAAAAAGACAAACA
>BOPN01000784.1:200068-210068 GCA_017312705.2 Penaeus japonicus
TGTGTTTATTTCTACGCTATGTAACCTCGGATTTCTCTTTCTTAAGTGGATTAATATATATTTCCAATTTCTCAGTGTTCTCGTCGCCTGAACTCCATTCCTCTGTTTACTCTTCGCTCTCTGTGTATTGTGTTTGCCCAGATGTGCCCTGTCCTTTGTTCTTCATTCGTTCTTCGTCTGTGCTTTGTCCGTTCTTCGTCTCTTCTTCATGCTTGTCTTCGCCACTTCGTTGTTTGCTCCTTGTTCGTGGCACGTTCTTAGCACCGTCTTACGTTCACCAAGTCGCGCGGCCGGTTGGTTAATCGAACGGCAGCCATCATCGCCCCGGAGCCGCCTCCCCGACCCCTCGCGAGGAAACAATTCGCCGTAACTCGTCAAATCTCATTAGCATCGAGCACGGACGCGTTTTCCGTCGGAGTTACGTTTCGTCGCCGCGCTAACGAGCGAGCGAGCGAACGACAACCGTTTCCTCGCGGGGGGGGGGGGGGAGAGAGAGAGAGAGAGAGAGAGAGAGAGAGAGAGAGAGAGAGAGAGAGAGGGTTGGCCTGTTTAGCAATGCATCTGACGAGGTGAATGGTTTCTTGGTTTGGGTTTAGGGTGATAGTAATGACGGTGGTTTTGATGGTGGTGTTAGATACGAAGATGAATGTAAACAAAGCGATATGAATTATATAATTTGTATTTACGGTGGGGGGAGAGTGATACAGGTTAGGGTAGGAGGGGGTGAGGGAGTGAGGGAGTTCTGTTGAAGTAGGTGGGAAGGAGTTAGGGAAGGGGGAGTGGAGGAGAGCGAGGAAAGCCCATGGTAAGGAGTACCGCGAGAGGGCAAGGGGGTGAGGGAGATCCAAGGAAAGGTGTAGGGAGGAGGGAGGGTGAGGGAGAAGAGTGCGAAGTATGCCTATGAGAAGGGATTGAAAAGGAGGGAGGGAGGGAGGGAGGGAGGGTAGGGGGGATGAGGGAGCGAGGTAGGCCTGTAGGTGTGTGTGTGTGGGGGGGGGGGATACGGGGTTAGGGAAGGGGGGAGGCATGAAAGATGGGATAGGAGGCAGAGGGAGTACACACAGACGCATGTGACCTCATACCTCACCCGGCAGATAGGTCGTGGCGGTGGCGGCGGCGGCGGCGGCGGGCGGCAAGGCAAGAAGGCTTGGCTTGGTGACCCCGCCCTTCCTAGCCACTCCAATGGTTTAGGGATCGTGGGAATGATAGGGAATCGTGAGATGCTGTGTAGGGCGGCCCATTTCATCTCCTTAAACGGAGGTGTGGGGATGATCAATCTGTATTTATTGGTTGTTACCTTTTTAATGTCAAGATTTAATAAAGAATACGGCCCTAGACTTATAATTAGGGGAAATTAAAAAAAAGGAACGCGTTTGTACAGATATCGTACTGGGACGCGAGTCGAGGAGCCAAGATGGCGTCTGTTGATCACACCTCAAGAATGCGGGATCTTAAGACCTCGCGACGGAAGGGTTTAGCGTCTCGGAAGATCATGATTACTTGCTCTCTTTCCTTCTCGATTATTCTTCTCGCCGGTAATTTCCCTTTTTCGTTTAATCTTGTTAGTCGGTGTATTTTTGTGTTTACATGTGTTTGATTTCCCCCCCCCCCTCTCTTCTCCCCTTGTTATTTAGCTCTCGTCTCTTCTCTTCGCTTTTCCTCCTTTCATTCTCTCGCTTTCTCTCTCTTTCTCTTTGTGACTCTCTATCTTTCAATTTCACTTTCAATCATTTCCCTTCCCCACTATTTACTTTCCGTCCTGCAACCATCGCAAGACCATCTACTCCTCCTCCTTATCCTCCTCCTCCTCCTCCTCCTCCTCCTCCTCCTCCTTCTTCTCCTCCTCCCCCTTCTCCTCGTCCTCGTCCTCCCTCTTCTCCTCGTCCTCTCCCTCTTCTCTCCTTCCTCACCCACCTTCCCTTCCCCTCCCTTCTCATCCTCCTAGCCTTCTTCCATCTCCCGCTCGCCCTCCCCCCCCCATCCCCCATCACCTCCCCCATCACCTCATTCCCTCCTCCCCTCCTTCCCCACACGTCTCAAGAAAAAGTCGACCTCATGCTTTTCCTTCCTTTATGCGTCTGGACCCGTTTCCTTTACTCGCGCAGATTTTCCCTTAATCCCTCGGGTTTTCAATTCTTGTCTTTTCCTTTTATTTTTCTATCTTTCTTCCTTTCTTTTTTTTTAAACTGTCTTCTCGGGACTTTTAGCTTTATTTCTTGTTGTGTACATGTGTGTGTTTGTGTGTATAGATAGTTTATATCATATTTCAGTCGTTACCTTCCTCTCTCGTTCTCCCCCCCCTACACACACACTCACTTTTATCTTTGACAATTAATCAAACTGGCTTTGCATTTACATATTTACGCTCTCTACTATTTGAACCCAAGACATGTACACAGTAACACTCGGGGCGACACCTGGTTCACACCTGTCCTGGTAACAGAACCTCCGTCTGTATGTACTGGCGTAAGCTTTGCCCTCTCTTTCTCTCTCTCTCTCTCTCTCTCTCTCTCTCTCTCTCTCTCTCTCTCTCTCTCTCTCTCTCTCTCTCTCTCTCTCTCTCTCTCTCTCTCTCTCTCTCTCTCTCTCTCTCTCTCTCTCTCTCTCTCTCTCTCTCTCTCTCTCTCTCTCTCTCTCTCTCTCTCTCTCTCTCACTCTCTCTCTCTCTCTCACTCACTCTCACTATCTCACACACACTCACTCTCTCTCCCTCTCTCTCTCTCTATCTCTCTCTATCTCTCTCTATTTCTCTCTCTCTCCCTCCCTCTCCCCCTCCCCCTCCGTCTCCGTCTCCTTCTCCCCTCCCCCCCTTGACTTCTTTACCGGATTTCAAGTTTTTGTGCTTCTCCCGAGTAGTGGCAAGTGTTAACCTGGGTATAGGGTGGTACTGTTGTGGAGGAGGAGGAGGGGTGTGGGTATGTGGGTAGGGGCTGGACGTAGGGAGGGAGGGAGGGAGGGAGGGAAGGCAGGAAGGGTGTCCATAAACATTCCAGGTATGGACGCGATTGTTGGTCGTCTCCGGAGCGCTGGTCTCGGGTATAGGCATGGGCAGTTGGGCACGGTGGTGGGGGTGGGTAGGGGAGTGGAGGGGGGTGGGGGGGGAGTATAGACCGTATGGATGGGGTACGCGTTGCCTTGAACCTCGTCGTCTGGGCGGTGAGGGGTTCAGGAGTGCGGATTCCCTTTTCTCTCCGCTGCGGATGCGTGCGTGCGAGGGATGTGCGGTCGTACCCTCGGGTTTGTGCATGCAGTCAGGCAGTCAGTCAGTCAGTCAGTCGCACCCCGCATTGTTCTGCCTTGCCCTCTCCCTCCCGCTTTCCCCCTATGTGCATGATCAGCACCCCCCTCCCCTACCCCTTCCCCATCCCCATCCCCTGTCGCCCTCTTGGGGCCGCACGTCATGCAAGGAAGTGTGTATTTTCTCCCTCTTTCATGCCTCGCCTTCATCCTTTCCCCTCGCGGTGGCGGTACACGTGCGTGCAAGGAGGACGCGAAAGGGTTTAGGGGCTGCACGTGCCATTTTGTGTGCGTTCGAGGAGGGGGAGAAGGCAGGCGGCTGACAGAGCTGACATGGCTGACTGCAAGTCCCCCGACGGCATACGTATACATTTCTCTATTAGATGTCCCCGTTACACACACACACACACACAACGCTGTGGAAACATAGGAAAACATGGCGGACTTACATTACGTATATATCGCGTATATTTCGTATTAGGGATCGTCCTCCGAAGAGAAAGAAACGGACTCGAAAGGAAAAAATAGAAAAAAAAGAAAAGAAAAAAAGAAAGCAAGTGACCTGCGGTTTCCTCCCGCTGACGGTCAGTCGGGTACCTGAGCCGGCCTCCGCGGGTACGCCGATGCCAGGGGAGACTGGGAGGGTGGGGGGGGGGGGAGGTGGGAGGAGCGAAGGAAAGATAGGTGTGGGTTTAGAGGCTTGGGGGGGGTGGGGTCACATCGCCGGAGAGACATTGAAATACTTTTAAAGTCGTGTAGCGTCGTGCTTTTGTTCACTGTATCTTTTATCTCGTATAACTATCTCTGTCTATCTCTATCTATCTGTAAGTCTGTCTATATATGTAAATCTCCTCCCCCCTCCCCTCTTTCCAACCACCCTTCATCCTTCACTCACCCCTTCTCTCTTTCTCTCTCTATCTCTATCTTTCTTTCTCCCTCCCTCTCCCTCTCCCGCTTTTGTCGAATTATTTTTTTGATGGCTCTGGTGTGTGTAATGGGACTCTTGTTTCTTGTGTTAAAATGCATTTGTTTGTCTGTCCCATTTCATTTCTCTTGTCTTTCTTCATTCCTTTTTCTTCTTCTTCTTTTTTTCTTTTCTTTTCTCTTCCTCCTGTTTTGTATCGTTTTTCTTTTTCCCGCTCTTCCTTTCGTTTGCTTTGTCTTGTTTTGCCGGTTTCCTAAGTTTCTCCTGCCTGTTTGATGGTGTGTCTGCGTCGCGCATTTTCTCTTCTGCTTTATCGGGCAGTGTATTTTAGGCGGTTGCATGTAGTTAAGAAAGAGAGAAAGAGAGAGATGATGAATGGAGGAAGTGGGAAGTGGAGGGAGGATAAGTGGAGGAAGTGGGACGTGGAGGGAGGATGAGTGGAGCAGATAGAAGTGAGGGAGGATGGGGAAAGACGAGGAAGAGGAGGGGGAGGGGGAAAAAGAGGGAAGGGAATGACATGAGTAAGGAAGAAAAAGGTTGGAGAATGAACGCGGACGAAAGGAGAAGAAAATGAATAAACAGAGGGAGAAGGAAAGGGGTAGATGCCACGGGAAAGAATAAAACAAACGCGGAAGGTGGTTAGAAGAAATAAAAAGGCCCGTAAGAGGGAAAGAGAAGAGAAAAGAAGAGAAAAGAAGAAGAGGGGGAGAAGGGAACGGGAAGAAGAGAAGGGAACGGAAAGAGGAGGAAGAAGGGGAGAGGGAGGGCAGGGGGGGGGGGGGATTAAAGATGAACGAGTATGGGAAGTCGAGGCTGGAATATTAAAGCTGAAACTCTCTCTTCAAAAAATCGCAAAACGCGCGCGGGAGTTTTCATAGCGTTAAACCACAAGTGAGAGGGGGAGGAGGGAGGTAGAAGTTGGGGGTGGATGAGGGGGTGGGTGGAGGTGGGTGAGTGAGTGAGTGAGAGAGGGTTTTAAATAAGGCAGGGGAAGGAGAAACGTTGAGTCAGGCAGGGATAAGTACACGGATATCGTCAACACCAATAGGTCTGTTTACGATAAGCAAAGGTGAAGAAGAGCATATTTTTCAACACTTGGAGCAGCTGTTTCAGCGGAACGAGGAGATGCAACGGCACGTGTTCTAGCAACAGCCGTGGGTGCCTTTTCAACTGCAAGAGTACCAACACGTGCAGTACCAGCAACACGGTCTCTAGCACTTTTGAAACTGCGGAGAGAGAGAGGGAGAGAGAGAGAGAGAGAGAGAGAGAGAGAGAGAGAGAGAGAGAAGAAGGGTAGAGGAGGGGCATTGACAGACACCGGCAAACAAATAGAACTTGACACAAAAGCACATTAAACAAGACGACTCGTGCAATGTCATTATCTATTGTGCGTTCAGGCAAGCATAATAGATAATGGAAGACATGCAGGCACTTCGAGAAAGGGAAATGCCATTACCCTTGCGCGACCGGGAACCGCGACATCCCGGTCACTTCCTCTCGTACATACTTTGTTCCTCGTGGCTTTTTTACCTGTCTCCACGGCCCCTTTCTCCTAATTGCAGTAATGGCGGTGTCATGGAGGCGTTTTGATTCGTGTGATGGTTCTGTTGTCACCACCACCACCTTTACCTGCATCTCGATCGCTGGCTTCATTACCGCGTCATCATGATCATCATTACCATTATCGTCATGCACGGCAAACATCCTGTTAATGGATTTATAATGTGTACGCAAATACGTACAGACAATACCCTTACCTATGGCCCTCTTAATTCTAACCATTGTTCTTTCTTTTCTTCCACAGGTACGTGCTTGAGTGTGCTTGAAGACGAGACGAAACCGGAAGTAATAAGAGAAATCGGTAGGGATTTTTGAAGGCATTTTTTTAAATGGGGGGGGGTCTGTTTTGTAAGAGAAGAAAATTATGTTTATGGCTGATGTTTTTTTTTCTTTCTTTCTTTCTTTCTTTCTTTCTTTCTTTTATTTTCGTGCTTTTATTTTTTTCGCCAGTGTTATTTACGTTATTTTGCATTTTTGTTTAGTTTTAGCTCGATTGATAGAAGGGTGATTAGCATTATCATCATCATGATCATCATATTGTTTTATTATATACCCCCTACCTTCTTTACACTTCCGTCTAACATTTACCTAGCACGACCCTCCCCCACCCTCTAGCCTCCTAACCCTTCCTTCCCTCCACTCCTCCACCCTTATCCCTTCTAGAAACCCCTTATCCCCCCCCCCCCTCCCCTCCCGCCGCCGCCTTACTCCGCCCTCATAAACCATAGTTTGTGGGTGTTAGCGATGCACTTAGTGTCCCACCCCTGAATCTCCTTTCCCTCTCGAGCACGCTGTGGTTTTGACCATCTAAACCCCCCTCCTCTCCCCTCCCCTCCCCTCCCCTCCCCTCACCTCCCCTCCCCTCCCCTCCCACCTTCCAATCCCCACCCCCCTTTTCTCCCCTTTCCTCTATCCCCCCCCTCCCTTAATCTAGCCACTCTTGATAATTGTAAATCCCGTAATCGACCCGGAAATAGCATGATTCTCATCGGGTACGAATTAAAAGTCCATCGGGCGCTGGGAAATTCTAAGGGGGGAGGGGGAAGGAGGAGGGGGTGGAAGGGAGGAAAGAGGGGGGATAGAGGAGAAGTAGAAGAGTTAGGGGGGGTGTTGGTGACAAGACTTTTTTTTTCTTTCTTTCTTTTTGTTAATCGCAGTGGAAGTGCTTCCCTTACCTCTTTTTTTCTTCTTTCCTTTTCCTTGGTGTTATTTAGTGTTGTTATTGCCGGGCTGTGCTTTGTTATGATTGATTTTTGTTTGTTCGTTATTATTGGTGTTATTTGTGTTTTAGGGGGGGGGGGTGATGTTTAGATTGCGGCGGTTTTTTTTTTTTCTTTCTTTCTTTATTAGTGTTATGATTATTATTAGTAGTAGTATACATAGTAGTTATATTACTATCCTTTGTTGATTGCGTTCTCATTTGGTGAATTTGTCAAGTCCCCCCTCCACCTACACCTCCCCTTCTATACTCCCTTCTCCCCCCTCTCCCACCCCCATCCCCACCCTTTTTGACACGAGAAAGGGTCAAGACACAAGACGCTGGGAGGGACACGGGAAGGGGGGGTAGGGGGTGGGGGGTAGATTGATCATGTTGCAGCGAGAACTGAAGGTCGTGTCGGCAAGAGTGAGAGTGAGGGTATCCCACAAAGTGCATGTGGAGGGAGGGAGGGAGGGAGGGAATGAGGGAAGGTTAGTTCGTCTTTATGCGCTTTGTTTATCCCTCTACTTTATCCTTCCTCCTCTTCCTATTTCTCTTTGTCTTTCTTTTCTTCTACCCCCCCCCCCCCCCCCTTCTTCCGCATCCTGCTGCTCCTCCTCCTCCCTGCCTCCCTTCCTCCTCCTCCTCCTCCTCCTCCTCCGCTCCTCGCTCCACTCCTCCTTTTCTTCATATTTCCCCGTTATTCTACGCCCTGTTTACTTCCTTCGGTCCCCACCTCTTCCCAAAGGGTCGTATGGCAAGGGGAGGGTAAACAAGAGCGCGTTGGTTGATAGGAAGGCTTTAAAAAAGTACCTTTACATTCTTTGCCGCGCTGTCGTAACTCTTTCAGTTGCGTGAGTGAGCATGAAACATATTTCTCTCTCTCTCTTTCATTCTTTCTTTCTTTCTTTCTTTCTCTCTTTTTTTTCTTTCATTTTTCTCTTTCTCTCTTTCTTTCTTTTATCTCTCTCTCTCTCTCTCTCTCTCTCTCTCTCTCTCTCTCTCTCTCTCTCTCTCTCTCTCTCTCTCTCTCTCTCTCTCTCTCTCTCTCTCTCTCTCTCTCTCTCTCTCTCTCTCTCTCTCTCTCTCTCTCTCTCTCTCTCTCTCTCTCTCTCTCTCTCTCTCTCTCTCTCTCTCTCTCTCTCTCTCCCTCCTCTCCCTCTCTCTCTCTCCCCCTCTCTCCCCCCCTTCTCTCTCTATCTCTTTTTTTCTCTCTCACTTTCTCTCTCCCTCCTTCCCTCCCTCTCACATTCACCCCCACCCCCACCCCCACCCCCTCATACCCACCCACACACGTCAGCCGTCATCTCAGCAAGTGATTTCGAAACCGCCTTGGGTCCCTGACGCGCGCTCCGTAGTCATTTCGTGCGGTGTCGGTGGATGGGAGTGGTATTGTTTTCTTTTTTGTTGATTTAGTTTTCTTTATTTTGTGTGTGTTTTCTTTATGATATGTTTGAGAACTGCTGATAGAAATAGGATCCTTGGCGGTTCGACTTATGGTCTATTGTGATTCCAAGTGGTTGACGACTCGGTTATGGTGACATGAGACGTTATCAGTCTATCAACTTGGGTTGGAATGCATGTTGACACAGGGAAAAGTACGTGTCATTGCATGTATGGTGGCGGCCGTATGTCATGCGCTCTGGTACACGAACCGTGACCTCTCCCGTCTGGATCAAAATAACTTCAACATAGAATTTATCAGCGTCTGGATCATGTGGGGCTCGGGGCGTAAGTGTAGGTCGGGAGGGAAGCGGCGTTTCGGCCCTTACGACGCAGGGTCGGAAGGGTGAGGGTACCGCCCGCTCGGCCTCGGAGGGTTGCCCCCCTCTCGCCCGCCCGCCTCATGCGGAGGAGTAAAACTCATTTTGAACACTGATATTTTTTTTTCCTTCTCTCTTTCTCTCACTCTCCTTTTTTAACATACTTTTGACGCATTGTTTCCCTCAGCATCGTCGCCTCTCGTCGACTTCTGCTTATGGTCGGCTGTGTGTATGGGGCTCGCACGCGCGCACGCACGCGCCTCAAGTACTCTGACTGTAATCTCCTCTTCTCACCCCCCCCCCCCACACACACACACTCTGGCTCCTCTTCCCTACTCCCGGTGACCTTAGGGTAGCAGCAAACTACTCCACCACCATAGCCTCTCTTCTACCTCCTACTATTACTCCTTCTTCGTGTTCTTCTTCTTCTTCTTTCCCTCTCTCCTTCTCCTCTTCATCCTCCTCCTCTTCTTTTTATCCCTCTTCTTCTACCCCATCTTTATTTACCTGCCATTTCTCCCCTGCTTCCATCTTCTTCCCAGCGTCCTCCTCCTCCTCCTCCTCTTCCGCCTTTAGTAATTTCTATCATATCCACAGTTATTTCCTCTTGCTCCTCTCCTCCCCCTCCCCTCTCCCTCTTTCTCCCCCTCTCTCCCCCACCCGTGTGCCCACCCCGTCCACCTCTCCCCCCCCCCTCCCCCACCTTCCCCTGCTCTCTCTCTCTCTCTCTCTCTCTCTCTCTCTCTCTCTCTCTCTCTCTCTCTCTCTCTCTCTCTCTCTCTCTCTCTCTCAAACCGACAGGCAGTCAAACATGTTGTCAGGCAAGTAGAGAGAGAAAAAGGACGTGGATATTATTGTGGATGTGTTTAGATGGGTATGTGTGGGTGTGCTTTTACATGCACATGCACATGCCCTCATGCATGTGCATGTGCAATCATAGGAGGCAGCGCGAAGACTTTCGTTGCTTGGTTTGCCTATGCTTCGTTTTCTAATCGATATTCTTTTTTTTTTTTTTTTTTTACTCTTTCACTACCTTCCGAAATGGAGGGGGAAGGGAGAAAGTGTGAGAAAGAGAAAGGAAAAAGGAAGGGAAGGATACGGAGGGGAGAAAGAGAGAGAAAGAGATATGGGAGGGGGAGGGAAAGAGACGATGAGTGTGGGGGAGGGGGAGGGGGAGGAGGAGGAGAAGGTGAGTGAAAAGGGTTGAGGCATCGTCAGGCGTGGTGCTGGGCGGGTGGCGAAGGTGGCGGGGGGGGGGGGGTAAGGGAAGACCTAGAGGTACACGAAGACGAACCTCTCTGTCCCTGCCTCCTTGCC
>BOPN01000784.1:215068-217568 GCA_017312705.2 Penaeus japonicus
GGAGGGAGGGAGGGAGGGGGGGTCAAGGCCGGACAGGATAGGGTAGAAGGGAAGCCCAGGCAGATGTTGCCTGGAGGGAGGGGAGGGATCGGGATGGGGATAGGGATAGGGATAGGGATAGGGAGGGGGGTAGGAGGGGCAAGGGAAAGCGAGGGGCGCGAGCGAGGGGAACGAACGTCAAGGGGAAACTTACCTTTCCTGTTTGGTCGCGGGTGCATTGGCAACTTTTAATTGAATTTTCAAAGTTAAGTTTAGTGGCCTGTAGTGTCGGGGCTGGACCAAAGATGTTACTGGAGATCGGTCACGGGGCGAGGGGAGGGGGGGGGGGGGGGGGGGGGGGGGGGGGGGGGTGTGTGGAAGGGTGTTTCGAGGGTGATTACGTCGGTCTGGTTACTTTGTCCAAGGGAGGAAAGGGCTCCGTTGTGTAGGATGCCAGGCGCTAGGGTGTTTTACGAATCGATTGCATTGCTCTGGCCTGGGTGCTGATATGCGTAGACACTCTTATCTGTACCTGCCTTGCTCTCTCTCTTTCTCTTTCTCTCTCTCTCTCTCTCTCTCTCTCTCTCTCTCTCTCTCTCTCTCTCTCTCTCTCTCTCTCTCTCTCTCTCTCTCTTTCTCTCTCTCTCTCTCTCTCTCTCTCTCTCTCTCTCTCCCTCTCTTCCCACTTGGTACAAAAAAGGGTGTCGAATACCAAAGAAGAAGAGGAGGTGCTATCTCGTTCAGCCACAACCACTCCTTTTTTTTTACTTCTCTCCCCTCTCTCTTGTTCCTCTCCCTCGCCATCTCCCTACCTCTTCATACCCCCCCCCCTCCCCCCCCGACGCAACTTCCTCTACTCCAGCCTCGGCAAAGGGTCGCTGGCTGGAGGCCCGGAAGTCTACACCTGTGATACGTTAAGCTGTAGTCTCGGGAGCAGTGGCAGTGGTGGTGCTGTGGGTGTGGGGGTGGGGGGTGGAGGGGTTAATGAGGGTGTGAGGAGGGGGAGGGGGGGGTGAATAGGAAAGTAAACGGTAGTTGTTAGAGTGAATATGATGGAATGACAGATGCATGGGGAAAGTAAGGATAACCAGCGCATTAGGACCCCGTTGTTGCGAAAGAAAGGTCGAGGTGGGGAGGGAGTGTCCTAGCGGGAATGGCGGATGGATAAGAGACGAAAGAAAGAAAGAAAGAAAGAGTTAGAATACCGGTCTGTTTAATTTGCTGCCTGTACGGAACGGAGATGAAAAGGGTTTGTCCATGTAAGAAGGAAGTCCAGCAGGTACAAAGGCAGGTTGTTGACATATTGACAGTGCGTGATGGAGGGAGGGAGCAGAAAGGGAGGGAGGGAGGGAGGGAGGGCGTGCGGGCGGGCGGCTGTGCCAGAACGGAGGGTGAGGAGGTAGAAGAGGAAGAAAAAAGAAAGATAATGTTGGGAGTGTCTAGTGGAGAGGGAGAGGGAAGGTTGGAGAGAGAGAGAGGGAGAGAGAGAGAGAGAGAGAGAGAGAGAGAGAGAGAGAGAGAGAGAATAGATAACAGAAAAAAAGAACAGGGAAGGAGGGAAGGAAGTGAGACATGTGCACAACCAAAAGTAAAAGTAAAAAAAAATAATCTGTGGAAAGAAGGACAAACAATAAAGCAAGGAGGTAAATCATGTAGATTGATAGATGAGCACGACGAGAAATAGACACGGAGAGAGAGAGAGAGAGAGAGAGAGAGAGAGAGAGAGAGAGAGAGAGAGAGAGAGAGAGAGAGAGAGAGAGAGAGAGAGAGAGAGAGAGAGAGAGAGAGAGAGCGCAAGAGCAAGAGCAAGAGAGCGAGCGAGCGAGCGAGGAGCAGAGAGCCGTGCCGGAGCATGCGAACGCTCAGTGCGGACGGAGTAAGTGGCTGATTGGTGGGAATGAGGCGACTGATAATGACCTGAATGGTAATGCGGTAATGATACTGATGATTTGAATGAAGAATCGTATTACTCTTAATGGAAGGGTTATAATTGCAACAAGATTTTGATGAGGGTCTTTCTCTAGATGAATAGTGCTGATGGTGGATAAGGTACATATATGCATGTATTGGCACGCACGCGCACATACATGCACAATGACACTCCCTTCCCCTCCCCAAAGACAAACCCGCATATTTTCTCTCTCTCCTCTCCTTTTCTCCCTTTCTCTCTCCCTCTCTCTCCCTCTCTCTCCTCTCTCCCCTCTCTCCCTGTCTTCCTTTCTCATCCTCTTCTCTCTCTCTCTCTATCCCTCCCTCCATTCACCCCCCCCCCCCCCCTCACTCTCCGGCGTATAGAGGGACTGACAAGAATAACTAAGAGGCGATAGCTGGCAAAGCGAGGGAGAGGAGAGGGGAGTGGAGGAGAGGAGAGGAGAGGAGAGGAGAGGAGAGGAGAGGAGAGGAGAGGAGAGGAGAGGAGAGGAGAAGGGAGGAGAGGGGAGGGGAGGAGAGGAGAAGGTGAAGGAAATTGGGGCGTACTGGGAAATCGATGGAAGGTGGAAGGAGAGAGGAAGGAGGTGGA
>BOPN01000784.1:222568-235068 GCA_017312705.2 Penaeus japonicus
GGGTAGGAGGAGAGGGGATAAGTGGGGAAAATAAATGTTTAGGGGTAGGGTGTGAAGGAAAATAAGTATTGGAATGGAGTGGAATAAGGAAGAATAAAAAAGAAAGGGAGAAGGAAGAAGTAGAAGAAGAGAAAGAAGGAGGGGGAGAAGAAGAAGGAAGAGAAAAGTAGAGGGAGTAAGAAAGAGACCGTAAATAGGCTTTGAAATGGAATGGAATAAGATAGAACGAAAGGAGAGGGGGGGCGGGGAGGAAAACTTGTAAGGAAGGAGAATGAGAACGAAATATGCCTTGGAATGGAATGGAAAGAACAATAAAAAAAGGGGGGGGGTCAGGGAGGGACAGGGATAAGGGGTAAGTAGTGGAATAAAAAAAAGAAGAATTTGTAGTTTTTGATAATGAAAAGAAAGCATTCTCGTGAGTCCGGGGAATGAATGAGGGAGGAATGACGCCAGGCTCGGGACGAGGGTTGGAAGAAAGGCAAAAAAAGGAGGGAAGGGGGGGGGACTAGAAGAGAGGGAAAGAAAGAAATTAAGGAGAAGGGGAGACTGGGGAAAATGTGGAAAAATGATGGAGAGAGAGAAAGGTTTGTGTCTGGGGTGGGTGGAGGGGAGGGGGGGTGCATGTGTGTGCGTGCGCGAAATAGGACAGTGGTTTGTGTGTGTAGAGTGGGTGGAGGTCATAGCGTGATGGTGGGTGGATTTTGGAGGTGGATTCGCCGACGTGGAGTGATGACCGGAGTTTGTCAAAGTGAAAGAGTATGTAGCCCTAGCAGGAGGTGAGAGGAGATGCATTTGTGCATCACAGACCCTGGTACAGCTCGATTGGCGGACACATTACCTGGTCTCATAACGGATCAGTGGACAATCGCACAGGTTCAGCCAGCCATATAGTCGGTCGGTGGCAAGTGTAGCAAAGCCAAGTGTAGCAGCAAGCAAGCAAGCAGGTACTCAGGCAAGTATTCAAGCAAGCGAGCAGGAAGCCAGGCATACGCTCACCCAATGAACGAACGGAGGACGAGTGAAAGATTTGGGCACAGACGGCCAAACTTGCCAATAAGCAAATAAGGGGAAGTTTCAGCCGGCAAACGGTGGGGGTGGAAGAGGATGGTGGGGAGGAGGGGGAGGCGGGAGGAGGAGGAGGAAAGGAGGAAGGGGAGGGAAGGAATAATGGGAGAGAGAGAGAGAGAGAGAGAGAGAGAGAGAGAGAGAGAGAGAGAGAGAGAGAGAGAGAGAGAGAGAGAGAGAGAGAGAGAGAGAAGGGAATATGAGAAGAGAAGAGAAGCAAGAAAGGAAGGGACTAGGAAGAAGTGATCAGGTTTTTGGACAAGAGAATAACGGAGGGGAGAGTAGGGAAGAGAAAGGAAAGAGAATGGGAAAAAGGTAAGAAGGGGAAGAGAGAAAGGAAGAATGAGGAGTAAAAGGAAAGGGAGGAGGGAAGAGAGAAAGAGGGAAAAGGGATAGAAAAGAAGAGAGAGAAAGTAAGAGGAAGAGGAAGGAGGGGAGGAGGTAGGCTTAACAGGAGGTACAAAGAAGGGAAGAAGAACAGATAACAGGAGGAGAAAGGAGAGGCAAGAGGAAAGAGAGAGGAGGATCGAGGAGAGGAGGAGGATACCGGCAGGAAAATGAGATGAGAGAAAGGCCTTCGGGCGGACACACATGCACGCACGCCCGGGAGAAGGGAAGGATGGAGGTGGGAGATGGGGTTAGGCGGGGGGCGGGGGGCGGGGGGGGGGGGGGGGGTGCACAGCATTGCAGGCAGGAGGGTTTGTCGGGGAAAACGCAAAGGGAATGAGGAGGTGATTTCCTCGCATGCGGTGTTGACCTCCGACCCCCTCACCCTCCTCCTCCCTCCGCCCCTTCCTCCCCCCTCCACCCACTCACTACCTTCCCCATTCCACCCTCTTCCCTCCACCCTCCACCCTCCACCCTCCACCCTGCTCATCGGAAGGCTCTGTGTGCATTCGTCGTATGTGTGGTTCTTATCAGCAGATAGCGACGTCGCTGGCCTTATCGCGAATAGGGATGACGTTATTACATTAGCATTTTTCTTTAATTAGGCTTTTATCAACGCGTGCGAGAGAGAATGGACAGAAGAAGACGAGCGAAGGTTGGATTGAATTTTTATTCCGAGGCATAATCGGATAACTAAGTAGGGGTGGAAGAGAGAGAGAGGAGGGAGGAGGAGGAGGAGGAGGAGGAGGAGGAGGAGGAGGAGGAGGAGGAGGAGGAGTCGAGGAAACACCGAAGAATAAGTATAGGAACGTTGCAAGGAAAATTAAGAGAGAAGAAGAATGGAGAATATGAGTGACATCCCTTCTCTTTTTTATTATTATTGTTATTGTCCTTCTCTTTTTTTTATGTATGTATGTGTGTATGTGTGTATTTATGTATTTGTGTGTATCTCGCACACCGATAGGTAAAGAAGGAGTCCCATTCTATTTGCATCCGTCTATAAGGAAGCGAGAGTGCGGGATGCTGCATCTCAACTATTTCGTGCGATGATGAACCGCCCCGGGGAGTGGTTGGTGAACGGCGTAAGTGTAATGGGGAGTGAGATAGAGGCGGGGAGAGGATAGAAACTTGGTCGGGATTGAGATAGGGTGTAGGGGGGGGGGAGGGGAAGGGGGAGGGGATGCAAGATAGGGTTAATAAGTTGCTCTAGAATTGTGTTTGCGTCATGTGTTTTGTGCCTCACCTTTATGGAGTGGGGGATGCAGTCTTCCTGCTTGGGCATTTGTTTGGGTGCCTGATTTCTTCTCCTTTGTTTTCGTCGTCTTCTCCTTCTCCTTCTACTCTTTCTTCTCCATCTTCTCATTCTCCTCCTTCTCCTCCTCATTTTCTTTCGTTTTCTGCTCCTCCTCTTCCTCCTCCTCCTCCTCCTCCTCCTCCTATCTTTTTGATTCTGCACCTGGATTTTCTTGTGTACTTCCTCCTTTTCCTTTATTTATTTATTTATAATTATTCTGCATGACCCTCCATTCCCTCTCCTTATCGCTTTCTTTCTCCTTCTCTTCCTCTTTTTCTTTTTCGCTCTCTCTTTCCCCACTCACTTGTAGGGCGTTGCCGCCACGAAGAACCGGTTGTAACATTGGTAATGACAATCCAGACTCCCAAATATGCTGTTTTTTCTGCAATGTAAGACGTGTATTTATACCTATTCCTCCTCGCTCACCTCATATATATATATATATATATATATATATATATATATATATATATATATATATATATATATATATATATATATGTATAATTTATATATATATATATATATATATATATATTTATATATATATATATATATATATATTTATAAATATATTTATAAATATATTTATAAATATATTTAACTTCGTGCGCTACACACACACACACACACACACACACACACACACACACACACACACACACACACACACACACACACACACACACACACACACACACACACACACACACACAACACACACACACACACACACACACACACACACACACACACACACACACACACACACACACACACACACACACACACACACACACACACACACACACACACACACACACACATACACACACACACATACACATACACACACATACACACACATACACACAAACGCACACACATACAGACGGGGGGGGGGGGAGGGGCTAGCTTGTATGTGGGTACACGATAACACCATAAGAATGTTATGATATGGGGAATATGTGTGCGCACGGACGTAGTCTTTTGTTGTCTGTTGTACCTGACTCTTATGGTAAGGTTCATAGTGAGTGACTTTAATTAACTCTCTCTCTCTCTCTCTTTACAGGTACGTGGAGTTACGTGATGTTAGTGGCGATGGCGTAAGTCAGGAGCGGTTTGTTATTAGTTGCTTGTATATTTCTTCAGCGGCTGTTTGTGTGTTTATTTATTATTATTATTATTATTATTATTATTATTATTGTTATTATATATATTTTTTTTTTTTTTTTTTTTTTTTTTTTGGGGTGGATGATTGATTATTCACTCATTCATTTTAGTGATTTTTTTATTGATTGATTCGCTTCGATTAAGTTGTGCCCCGTGAGAAAAAAAAACAAATAGAAAACGGTAAGATTGAAGACCGAGAGAGGAACAATCCGTTTTCTCCGACGCAAGTAGTTGGCGGAAATCAGCGTCGAAGATTAATGGCCGCTCGAAGGGGTCGAGGCGTAGGGGGTCGACCGGCACGGAAGGGTTGAAGACGGACTCGGGGCGTGGGGGTGGGAGGGGTCGACTGGGAGGAGGGAGACAGTGGGGGGGAGGGGAGAAGGTGGGGGAAGTAGAGGGAGGGAGTAGAGAAGCGAGACGCTAGAGGAAGGTGGAGAAGGAAGAGAAGAGGAGAGGAGAGGTAGAAGATGGAAGAGGACGTAGTGAGAGAGAGAAAGAGAGAGAGAGAGAGAAATCGTGGGGCTTGGATAATGAAGAATTTAGGAAAAGAGCAGAAAATCTGACACCGTTAATGCCGTGGCCGTTTTGCGACTGTAATGCCGCAGGAGCGAAATTGAGATGGGGGTGATGGGGGGGGGGTGCAAAGGGCGGAGGAGGAGGAGGAAGGACAGGTGACGGAAAGTCGTGATGTCAGTGGAAGAGGGCTGTGAGGCAAGATAAGCCTGTTATCAGCATGGTGTGTTGGGAGAGATAATAGACCACTCTGGCTATAAGGTTACCCACCTTTCCCTTCCTCTGGTCCCCGATGCCGTGGAGAGGGAGAGGGAGAGGAATATGGAGGGAAGGGAAAGGGAAAGGGAAGGGAGGGAAAAGGGAAAGGGAAGGGAAGGGAGGAAGAGGAAAGAAAAGGGAAGGGAGGGAGAGGAAAGAAAAGGGAAGGGAGGGAGAGGAAAGAAAAGGGAAGGAGGAGAGGAAAGAAAAGGGGAAGAGAGAGAGGAAAGAAAAGGAGGGAGGAAGAGGAAAGAAAAGAGAGAAGGGAGGGAGAGGAAAGAAAAGGGAAGGGAGGGAGAGGAAAGAAAAGGGAAGGGAGAGAGAGAGAGAGAGAGAGAGAGAGAGAGAGAGAGAGAGAGAGAGAGTTTTAGAAGGAAGAAAGGGAATGGCAGGAGAGTGTGTGTCAGGGATGTAAGGAGAGAATGCTTGCAGCGGACATGCTTGCTCATCACACCCATCCTGACGTCCCCGGAGACGACCGAGCATCATTGGTGATCAGGAGGGTGTTTGTTAACTTGAAAGTCTTCTTCTATCGAGTGCATTAGATAAGCTGTTCTTTTCCCTTCTTTCTCCTTCCCTCCTCCCCGTCCTTCCCTGCTGCTTTCCCTTCCTTTCTGACCCTCCATTCCCTCTCCTTTATCGCTTTCTTTCTCCTTCTCTTCCTCTTTTTCTTTTTCGCTCTCTCTTTCCCCACTCACTTGTAGGGCGTTGCCGCCACGAAGAACCGGTTGTAACATTGGTAATGACAATCCAGACTCCCAAATATGCTGTTTTTTCTGCAATGTAAGACGTGTATTTATACCTATTCCTCCTCGCTCACCTCATATATATATATATATATATATATATATATTATTCAAATTCACAAAGTTCGAACAGGACTTCATCGCGTTGAACTGTTTCTGTTTTTTATTATATTTCTCTGTAAAAGAAAAAAAAACAATAATAATCCGGTATGGTTTACAGGTACGAGTCGCGATCGGCTAAGCCCCCGCATGAAAACAAAGGTCCCACCATCCACGTGTTCGGGGAGATCGGCTGGTCCAAACTCGGGAACACGACCTCACATGCATCGGCGCTCGGCAGTGACGTGGTGGCTTCCTCCAAGGACCCGATCCTGGCTTGGCGAGTCGACCATTTTGTCCTCCTTCGACTGTCGACCGCAGAGCAAAAATAAATCACATTGGACGTGCGATTGGCGTCTTTTTAAATTAAGAACTGCAACCGCCCACACACGTATACAAACTGCACTTTGAAAGGGACCGCAACGCACAGTACGGTGTGTTGTGTGACCTTACGCACTGTTCCGAGGCAAAAGGTCAACCTGTCACGCACAATGCAATAACGCAGGATTAGGGGGAGGAGAGCAGTGCATAAGGACCGAGGAGTGTGGGCTGTAATATTGCAAAGGTCATCCATCCATCATGTAATTCCCAAGGTTGTATATAATAGGTTGTGAATTATAGTTTTCCCTTGCAAAAGGTCTGTTCATAATTTTCAGTTGTAAAGCATTACAAAAACTGGTCACATGTACATACCTTAGGCAACGATTCTCCAATCCGTGTATATTACCTCTTGTCATAAATTCTGAATATAAACCAATCACTAATTCTCCATTCTATGTATATACCACTGTCATCAGACCTCCATTCTATGTATAAACCTCTAAGTCAATTCTTCATTCCACGTACAAACCTTTCTTCCATGCATATACACCTCAAATCATCAATTACCAATTCCCACCTGTCAACAATACCAAGACTGGTATATCACCCCCCCCTCCCCACTCTCCCAGACCAAACAACACACAACCAACGACATAAACACCCCCCCCCCCCAACCAACAGTTTTAACCTCCGAAAAAAAAAACCCACGAGTCCAAACCCATCCGCTGACACCCGCTACAGAGTTCGTCTCGTCACCCACGTGAGAGATAATACGTGCCACTCATGCTGTCAACTTTCGTACACCTACAACAGATGATGATGATGAGCCGCGACCCACTGACCTTTGCATGCAACGTTTCCAAGGAATGCACGCCGGGCTACTCCTCCTTAAGGCCAGCATCACCAGGAGCTCTCTGACATTGACTTTTATCTCACACGGAAAGCTCTCCTTTGCTCTCGCCTGCAAGCGAAGATGCAGCCCGGGGAAAAACACCACATTAGCCCCCCTGCTGTTACTGCCTGGGAGAAGGGAGGGGGGGAGGAGGAGGAGGAGGAGGAAGGACAGGTGACGGAAAGTCGTGATGTCAGTGGAAGAGGGCTGTGAGGCAAGATAAGCCTGTTATCAGCATGGTGTGTTGGGAGAGATAATAGACCACTCTGGCTATAAGGTTACCCACCTTTCCCTTCCTCTGGTCCCCGATGCCGTGGAGAGGGAGAGGGAGAGGGAGAGGAATATGGAGGGAGGGGAAAGGGAAAGGGAAGGGAGAGAGAAAGGAAAGAAAAGGGAAGGGAGGGAGAGGAAAGAAAAGGGAAGGGAGGGAGAGGAAAGAAAAGGGAAGGGAGGGAGAGGAAAGAAAAGGGAAGGGAGGGAGAGGAAAGAAAAGGGAAGAGAGAGAGAGGAAAGAAAAGGGAAGGGAGGAAGAGGAAAGAAAAGAGAAGGGAGGGAGAGGAAAGAAAAGGGAAGGGAGGGAGAGGAAAGAAAAGGGAAGGGAGAGAGAGAGAGAGAGAGAGAGAGAGAGAGAGAGAGAGAGAGAGAGTTTTAGAAGGAAAGGAATGGGAGAGTGTGTGTCAGGGATGTAAGGAGAGAATGCTTGCAGCGGACATGCTTGCTCATCACACCCATCCTGACGTCCCCGGAGACGACCGAGCATCATTGGTGATCAGGAGGGTGTTTGTTAACGAAGTCTTCTTCTATCGAGTGCATTAGATAAGCTGTTCTTTTCCCTTCTTTCTCCTTCCCTCCTCCCCGTCCTTTCCCTGCCTTTCCCTTCCTTTCCCTTCCTTTCCCTTCCTTTCCCTTCTCTGTCGCCCTTTCCCTCCCCTTCTTTCCCCTTCATCTCCTCTTCCCAGCCACCCCTTTCCTCCCCCTCTTCCCTGTCACCCCTTCCCTCCCCCTCTTCCCTGTCACCCCTTCCCTCCCCCTCTTCCCTGTCACCCCTTCCCTCCCCCTCTTCCCTGTCACCCCTTCCCTCCCCCTCTTTCCTGTCACCCCTTCCCTCCCCCTCTTCCCTGTCAGCTCTTCCCTCCCCCTCTTTCCTGTCACCCTTTCCCCCCACTTCCCTACTCCATTGCTCGACTAGTTTAGTTACCGGGGGTAGGGGGGGGAGGTGTATGGTCTGGGGGAAGGGTAGGGGGGAGGTTTGCGCTTCCAGATATATTTAGCGCGAAAATGAAATCATCGTTTTATTAATGAAACTGAATAACCCAGGCGGATTGGTACCGACTTAGAATTAGGGTAAGGGTATGGGAAAAGAATGAGGGTAAAGAATGGTGAGAGGCAGAATTAGGGTAAGGGTATGGGAAAAGAATAAGGGTAAGAATGAGGGTAAAGAATGGTGAGAGGCAGTCAGGTTGGGGAAAAGGAGGGGAGGGGACTTGCGAAGTCGGGGAGGGTATAGGTTCCGCACGGTACGTTTTGATCATAGGTGATTGCATTGCATATTTATACCCCGTGAAATGATCCCGTGATAAGCGAGTCCAATGTGTGTGTGTGTGTGTGTGCTTGCCTTGACTCCCGCCCCACCTTTCCCCTCCCCCCTTCTCCAGTTTAACCTTCCCCTCTGGTTAGCTACCTACCTTCCCCCTCTCTCATTTATCCCTCTCCCTCCCCACCTCCCCTCCCCCTTCCTCCCACCTATCCACCTCCCTCTGCTCTTCATCCCCTCTTCCCCAGCCGCCTCTTCTCCCCATTTACCATTCTCCCAGCTGCCCTACCTCCCCTTCTCCCCCACCTCTCCCTACCCCTACTCATTCACCCAGCTCACTCCCCCATCACTTACCTACAGCTCTTCCCACCACTTACCCACCACCCTTCCCTCACCACCACCCTTCCCTCACCACCACCCTTCCCTCACCACTTACCCTCCTCCCCCCCCCCCCCCGCCTCCCCCACTGCCCCCTCCTCCGGGCGGGGCAGTTAGCGATGTCAGTGCCTCTGGTGGTGTGGTGTGGGTACGTAGCTATAAAAATGGACCTTGGATATAAATAAAGAGAGCACTTAAGAGGAAAACCACAATGGAATGCGCGCCGTTGTAGAAAATTGCGTTTGTTATCATTGTTTTTTTTTTTTTTTTTAGTTTTTATTTGGACTTTGGTTAGTGTTGGTTGTGGTGACGGTGGCGGTGATGGTGGGCAGTATTGGGGTGGTGGTGTGTGTTAGTGATGGCGTTCTCACCATCGTCATTATTGTTGTTCGAATCATTTCTCGTTTGGTTTCGTCGTTTATTACTGATGCTCTAGATGTAATTATGATTTTATTGGCAATTGCTGTTATCATTATTATTAAGAGTATTATTAGTTATTGCTATTAGTATTGTTAGTACAAATACTGCTAATATTACGATTATTATCATCTCTCAATCATAAATATTATTGTTGTCATCATTATCACCATTATTATTATTAATTATAGTAGTTTTGTTTCCTTTGATACATTATCGTTGCTGTTGTTGTTATCATTATCAAATAGTTTTAGCATTAGTTTTGTTTCCTTGGATACATTATCATCTATAGAAGATGTACAACTCTTCCTCTCCCGCGGGGGGCACGCGAGGAAAGGTCACCGCAGGAGCTCGACTCCGCTCCCGTTGGGCTCTTGCCCCGCCCTTCGTGTCTCGCCCCCTCTCTCGGAATATGTGGATGTATGTATATATATATATATATATATATATATATATATATATATATATATATATATATATATATGTGTGTGTGTGTGTGTGTGTGTGTGTGTGTGTGTGTGTGTGTGTGTGTGTATATGTATGTATATATATATATATATATATATATATATATATATATATATATATATATATATATATATATGTATGTATGTATACTTATATATATATGGTTTGCTATGTCTCTCTCTCTCTCTCTCTCTCTCTCTCTCTCTCTCTCTCTCTCTCTCTCTCTCTCTCTCTCTCTCTCTCTCTCTCTCTCTCTCTCTCTCTCTCTCTCTCTCTCTCTCTCTCTCTCTCTCTCTCTCTCTCTCTCTCTCTCTCTCTCTCTCTCTCACTCTCTCTCTCTCTCACTCTCTCTCTCAAGTAAACTGTCTTTAGATGTCTCTGTATCAATCGCACGTAAAACAGTAACAACAGACCAGTCCCTAGAACCCCATCGAATTAGAACCGTTGTATGGAAGAGCAGAGTGGGAGAAGGGCTGGGGGGAGGGGGGGGTACTGGCGCCCCATTGGCCTGCAGCTTTAAAGGCGGTCCACGCGTCATGGGCGGCTGCATTCTAACCCTCTTTTCTTCTGGGTGTCTCTACTTAGGGTTTGCGAGGGAGGGAGAGGTAGGGAGGGAGGGAGGGAGGGAGGGAGGGAGGGAAAGGGTGGAAAGGGGGAGGAGGGAGGTGGGAGAGAATGTGAGAAAGATGAAGAAAAGGAGAAAGAGGTAATTGTTGAACAAATTGTTGTTGTTTTTCCTAGTGGAAACTGTTTAGTCTTGCAATTGCTATGGTTTGCTTTTGTCATTAGTGTATTTGGGTCGAGTTTGTGGTTATTATTAGATAATGTTCTTATTGTTGTTGATAGTATCACATTAGTTGTTGTTGTAGAGTTGTTTGTATTCAGACGGCCGCGATAATCGTTAGTACCTACTTGGTATCTCTGATTTTTTTATTATTAGCATTATTGTTGTTTTTAATTTTATGGTTATGGATTATTACCCTTTTCATATTTTTTTATTTTATTTTATGCCGATAGCCATCGTGATTCTTCCTCTTTCTATCTCTCATTTTCCACACACCCTTTTTCCCTTCCCCTCCCTTGCAACGGCTGCTGCCAGGAGGAGGAGGAGGAGGAGGAGGAGGAGAGCGTGGGCAAGGGGACGGTCGGGGGAGGGAGAGGGAAATGGATTTAAGTGCGAGGAGGACTGGCGTGGGGAAGGGGAAGGGGAAGGGGAGGGAAGGGGGAGTGGAGTCGAGAGAAGGCTGGAGAGAGGGGGTAAGGAAGAGGATAAGGCTGAACGGGATGAGGGAGGGGGAAAGGGGGGGAAAAGTCGGTGTAGGTCGTATGGGCAGGGTGGGGGGGGGGGTTACGACGGAGAAGGGGAGTGGGAAGTTAAGCCGTGATAGTAAAAGTAAGAAAATTTACAAGAATAAAAGACGTTTCAGTAATGTGCTGCCCCTGGGGACTGGGTAATTTAGTCATGAAAGAAAAATTTGGTCACCGGAAAGAGAAGTTTAAGCGTAGTAGTAGTTGTAGTAGTAGTAATAGAGGCAGTAGTGGTACCACCAATAGTAATTTAGTAGTAAAAGGTACCGGGGTGACGGCAGCCGCGAGGGGTGGCTGAATGGGCAAGGTGGGCAAGTTGGTGGGCAGGGTGGGCAGCTGGCTCGGAAGGGCTCGTGGCAGGCGCGGTCGGTCACTGCTGCACGTGGCTTCGTCGCTCACGCTCGCCCCGTCTGTTGAGCGGGCGAGCGCGTGCAGTTAGCGAGTTCGGCTTTGGATCTGCAACGGGCATGGCAGGAATCGGACGCGGTATCCTGTGGCAACGTTGGTCAAGGGCGAGGATTTTATCGTTTTTTTTTTTTTTATTGGTAGTGTTGTTATGGTCTTTCAATGCTATTGCGGGGAAGTGTCCTTGCAAATGGCATTCATGTACATGTTATTAGTGATAAAGCTTGAGAGAGAGAGAGAGCGAAAAGAGAAAGAGAGAGGGAGAGGGGGAGATGACAATGACGTGGGGGGGGGGGCAGATGTAAATAGAATATAGGAATAAATAGATAGATAGAGATATATATACTTAGAGCTTCATTTGACGAAAATGAAAAAAAACAAAAGCTTTTTGGTTAAATGAACAATTATATCGGTAAAGGGTTCAGGTGCAATGAAATCACCCGTTGTAGTACAAATTAGTGGCCGATTTTTGGTAACTTTGAAATCTAGATAATCTAGCAACATAACCGTGATGGGAGTAATTGTAATAGAAGCAGTGTAATGATGAATAGGAAAGTGCATTATAATGTTTTTTTTGTCATTTTTTGCCTCCATCAGCAGCAGCATTATTGGTATTTGCTGATGATTTCGTTGTTATAATTGTTATGTACGTTATTATAGTAGTGATTCAAAGTGATGATAACCTTCAGATTCTGGAGAGAAAAATCCTCGCTTAAGGAGAGTGGGGTGGGTTGCTGGGTCTGGGGCCGTGGTGGGGAGAGGGGGGAGGGAGGGAGGGGGGGAGGGAGGGGAAGAAGCTAATACTCACACCTCCCTGTATGAAGCGTGTGCGGGCGCGCGTGTGCGGTGCGTGCGTGTGCGGTCATGGGGGATTTTGCAAAGGGGGTGAGGGATAGGGCGAGGGAGTTGGGGGGGGGGGGGAGCAGGCATGATGCTTGCATGCGCTGCCCCCATGTGCCGGCGGTCTTCCTGCAAGCATTTATCGATGATATTTTATGCAACGCTGTGTGCATCTACCGCGTGTCGGGGCCCCTCGCTCGTCTGATCACGTGAACGCATGACGCCATGTCTATGGGAGAGGAAGGGCAGGGGGGGGGGGAGGCAGCTGACAGGGACCGGCAGGGATTAGATGGGGGTAGGGTGAGGGGTAGGGGTGGGAGCGGCGGCGTGTTGCTGACGTGCATTTCTTCCAAGGATGTTTTCTTAAGAACGTTACTGTTGTTATATGTGTTGCTCCTGGTT
>BOPN01000784.1:240068-250068 GCA_017312705.2 Penaeus japonicus
CCCCCCCCCCCCTCCGTCCCCGCTTCGCCCTCCTCCTCCTCCTCCTCGTCTCAATCATCATTCCTCTTGCTCCTCCTTTTATTTTATTTTATCAACTTTTTTTATCTATTATCTGTTGATTTACTTGATTGCCGTATTGTTTGTTTCTGTTTCTCTCTGATTTGTTTCCTTTTCCCCGCCGCTTTCCCTCCCCAAGTTCCCCAAGACTTGAAATGGATGGCGTGGTGGCGGCGTCCATATAAGGGGCTGGTGCGATTTTGCCTGATTGTTCGTGGATGTTTTTTTCTTTTCTTTTCTTTTATTGATAGATTGATTATGTTTTAATTAATGTCATTCGCTTCTAACCTTTCGATAAGTTGCTACCTATATTATTTCATCTATGGGGTCAAAGGAGGAGCCACGAGGTCATGTAAGGTCGCCAAGGTAAGAGATGGAGCAAGGATGGAAAGGGAAGGAGGGGTGGGGTGTTGCTAGAAGGGGGGGGGGGGAGATGCTGCTGCTGTTGCTGTTGCTTCTGCTGCTGCTGCTGCTGATGTGGGCGCCCGAGAGCAGCGTACCTCCTCTCGCACACACCGCCACACACTGGCCTCGTCTTGTGTCGACCGGCCGGATACAAGGGACACTAAAACCTTAAGCATTAAGGAACGCTTGCTCCGGTTATGGATGGTGTATTTACTGCATCGCCGTCTTTTTACGAAGGGGGTGGTCGTGAGGATACGGGGACTTTGTGGAAGCATAGGACTGACTAATGATTTATAATAAAAATCCCTTTACTTTCAGTTTATTTTTTAATATGCCGGTCGTGTTATTATTATTATTATTGTTATTATTATTATTATTATTATTATTATTACTATTACTTTGTGAAGTTTTGTTTTGCCTTTTCATTCCTCTATTTGGATTGTCGCAGTTTATTTTGAAACTTTCCTTTCTTCTGCATTCCTATTTTTGGTGCGTCATCTCTATCTCCTTTATCCTTTCGTGGTAGAAGTCCTTCAGTTTTGAGGATGGGATTGAACTCATGGGGATGGGAAATGGGTGTGAGCATTATCGTTATTAATGTGTTAGTACAAACCTACCAGCGAGGTTGGTGAGTCACGCGCTATGTCCGTTTGTATGAGAGAGAGAGAGAGAGAGAGAGAGAGAGAGAGAGAGAGAGAGAGAGAGAGAGAGAGAGAGAGACGGGAAAGGAAGGGAAGGGAAGGGAAGGGAAGGGAAATGAAGAAATGGGAGAGAGAGCGAGAGCGGTGGTAGGGGAGCGGATGAGAGAGGGGTGGGAGGACGGGGGTGGGGGAGGGGGGGGGGGGAGGCTCGCTGCCTAGGACAAGTGGTCGGGTCCCCCCTCCCCCCTCTCCTCCCCTCCCGTCCCGTCCCTCCCCATCCTCCCCCAACTCCCTGTCTCTCAAACTAACTATCGTAAGCTACATTAATGTGTCCTAATAGTGGTGACTTGTTTGACTCCTGCCTTTGATTGTGTAGCGGACTTCTCTCCAGGCTCTGATAAATAGCCTTCGGACCGATGGATCTATGATTCCTCTAAACTAAGATATTGACATATGGAAATCACACACACACACACACACACACATACATACATAACTCTCTCTCTCTCTCTCTCTCTCTCTCTCTCTCTCTCTCTCTCTCTCTCTCTCTCCCTCCCTCCCTCCCTCCCCCCTCCCCCTCCCCCGCCACACGTGCATTTCGTTCCCCCCGCCCCGCACTCCCTCCCTCCCTCCCTCCCTCCCTCTCTCCTCTCCCGTGATACTCCCCAGTTTATATCCGGCCATGTTGTGTCGGCCCATACAATGCGGACATCATGAATACACACACTCTATCTATGTATGTATGCGCGTGAGGCTCGTAAGCAAATCCCTCATACAAACACACATGTCGAGTGTTGTGTCTCGGTTTCATACGTCCTCCATGTGATAGGGTGCATATTTGATAGTGCAACTGATTAGCAATAGCGAATCTTGTAAGCAAGGACCGTCAGCCAGCAGTTCCGCAAAAATCGACCCACGAATGCTTTTCACAGTACAGCTGCCGCACCAGGTGTACACGGCCGGTTCACACGGACGAGGCGTCTTTTCGTGTGCGCGTGCGCATATATATATATATGTATATATATATATATATATATATATATATATATATATATATATATATATATATATATTTCTTTATTTATATATTTCTTTATTTATATATATATTTAAATATATATATATTTATATTATGTATATATATATTCATATATATATATTGTATATGTTTTTTCTTTTTTATTATAGACAAATTTACACGTAAAGATACATGTATACACTCATATATCCGCATAACTGTGTAGATATTTTCATACAGATACAAACGTGTGTGTATGTGTCCGTGTTTTTATTTTCGAATGGCAACTATTGTATCAGTACAGTTTCAGACACGCGCACGCTTGCACACATTCAAGCGCAAGCGCGCACACAAAACCGCGCACGCAGATTCACACACACACATGCACATACACAGAAATACGCGCGCACACGCATTTACGAACGCACGCACACACTCGGCCGACGTCAGCTCTTTGCCGGCTCGAGTCGGTCAGATTTTACCGGAAGCTTAAAAGTACTGGTCCGATACCAACCGGAAGTACATAGTCAGAGGAACTCGGTTTGTTGTCATAGTTCTCTCGTTAATGTTCTCACACCGCCAATACAAGCCTCGGGTATTATATAGAGGGAGGGAGGGGAGGGGAGTCAAGGAGTGGGAGGGGGGGGGTGCTGGTGCAGTGAAGGGGACTGGGTAGGACCCATACCCACAGGGGAGAGTTAGGGGAGAGTTAGGGGAAGGGGGGGGAAGGGGGGAGGCTTGTTATGCCAACGATCGACAGCAGAACGATGGTTGTTAGGATTCGCATGTGCTGTAGTTATTATAGGTGTTGGTAGTATTACGTTTTTTTTATCAGATTGTGAACAGATTGTTAATATTTGTAGTTAATTTTCATTGTTATAGTTGTCATATTGTTGGCGTTCTCATTTTTATTGTTATGTTTATAATTACTAATACTACCATTGCTATAATTACTATTATTAGTATTGTTATTATTTTATTTTTATTTAATTTACTGATCTTGATTGAGATTATTATTTTAGTTTAAGTGTTGTTAGTAATAGCCTCCGTATCATATCGGTGTTTCTAATAGAGGCCTTTGTCATTCTGATGTAACTTTTGTCGTCTTCCATTATCTGTGTTAATGTCAGCATAGACTATTACCAAAATTGCCAATATTATCATATTACTACACATTAAAATATAGTCGGTATCATCAACAGCATTATTTATTATGTTAATTAAATATACATGTATTTTTTTATTTCGAGATTACTTATGATTCTTTCTCTCTTTCGCAGGTAAGGAAAACATTGCACGAGGCTGGCTGCCTGTCGGTGACCTCGAGTTACGGTGAGAGCGAGTTCCTTTGTGAGTGATTTCGAGTGCGTTTTGGTCACTCTCGTGAGTAAGACGGGGTGGGGGGAGGTAAGGTAAGGTGGTAGGAGGAGGGGAGGAGGAGGGGGAGGGGGGGCCATAAGGGAGCCTGTTTCAGGAAGGGATGCGGGGGGAGGGGGGGAGGGGGTATCCATGTAGTTTTGCCCACAATTTTAGTGCCAGGGATGTAGTGGGGAAAACTAGGATGTAATGGGAACGAACTGCCTCAACCCCCTCTTTTTCCCCATTCTTTCACTCCCTCTTCGCCGCGTTGAGGGTGGGGGGTGGGGGTTGGCAGGTTCGGTGGCGGACGAGAGGGAGGGGGGGAGGGACGGTTGGGGGAGGGGCTTATGTGCGCGCAACACCTCTCCCCTTCCCCCTCCCTCTCCTCCCTTCTCCCCGCACACCTCCGCTTGTCTCTTCTAATTTTCTTTTTGCCACGATTCTCTCTCTCTCTCTCTTCCTCTTTCTCCATCTCCCCCCTTCTCCCTCCCCTCACTCTCTCCTTCCCTCACTCTCTCTCCCTCCCTCCCCCCCCACTCTCCCTCACTCTGCCTTTCCCCTCTCGCTCCTTCCCTCCCCCACTCTCCCTCACTCTCCCTTTCCCCCTCTCTCTCCTTCCCTCCCACTTTCTTCCTCCCCTACCCTCCCTCTCTGCCTCTACCACCCGCATCCACTACCACCAACTGTACAGTTTCTTTCCATGTATAGCAGCAGTATATTCCTGGAAATCAAGAACTCATTATTATGTATACCATTAGAATGATATTTCCCGTGTAAAGGAATGCCGAGTTTCCATTTAATTTTACAACAGCCCATTAGGAGCTAACAGGCCATTAGGAATGAGGAGGTGAAGGGAGACAAAGAAAGAGGAGGAGCGAGTGAACGATGTAATGGGTGAGTTTTCATGAGAGTAAAGAGTTGGGAGGGAGAGGGAGAGGGAGAGGGAGAGGCGAGTGGATGAGATCTGTCGGCCTCTCATACATAGAGTGAGGACGTGTACGAGGAAGTGGGAATGCGTGAGCGAATGTGTGTGAATCTAATAAGGAATTAATGGTAAATTAAAATTGCGAGTTTATGAGAGGGTGAAAGAGTGCGAGTGAGAGTGAGGGAGCGAGTCACCCTGAGGTACAGAGTGAGGGAGTGATGGAGTCGAGCGGAGTATACCATGAACTCGCGAACAAGGCCACCTCAACTCGCTCGCTCGCTCGCTCGCTCGCTCCCGCGCTCACTCGCTCTCTCTAGCTCACCCACCAACTAGTTAGTGCATAGTACAGTAGTCACCCCCCCCCCCTCCCTCTTTCTCCCTCCCTCCCTCTCTCTCTCTCTCTCTCTCTCTCTCTCTCTCTCTCTCTCTCTCTCTCTCTCTCTCTCTCTCTCTCTCTCTCTCTCTCTCTCTCTCTCTCTCTCTCTCCCCCCCTCCCTCCCTCCCTCCCTCCCTCTCCCCTCTCCCCCTCCCTCCCCTTTCTCTTTCTCCCTCCCCTTTCTCTTTCTTTCTCTTTCTGCTCCTATCCCCCAAGGGTGTGTAATGGTGTCGGAGCGATGAGGATCGGGAGCCTAGGCTAATCATCGAGAGGTGTGCCTTGCCGGCCAACCTGCGTACTGATGCCATGGCAGATTAGAGCCGTGACTCGTCTCCTGCTGCTCGACCGGGGCTGCCATGCACGCCACGCCACCGCTTGTGTCAACAACGCATACACGTACACTTGCCTGGGTGCATACAGATGTGCATACCTGCATGCATTCATGTAGACAAACCGGCAAGCATGCATATAGACATCCTCCGTCAGACCATCTGTACATGTGACATATGTATAGAGATATGTTTTATAGTTTATTGGCTTGTGCTTATTTGCTCGTGGGTGTAGGTGTGGATACAGGCTACACTTATGCATATGCTTTTTGTGTATTTGTTTTTAGTTGTACGCAATTTATTCATTATTGTTATTTAGTTTATAGTGGGTTTGACATATTCGCCTTAACCTAACACGTGATAATATAAGTGGCAAGGGAGAATAATCGATCGATAGCTGGATAGACCTATTAGACCCACGGATTTTATGATCACCGCCTGTGCCTGACACAGTGGCTACACCCTTTCCAATATCCTTTGAAGGAAATACTTGTTAACAGATAGGATTGTTATCTGAGGCAGGCTCCCGTGGCGAGGCGTACCTCCTCCCCCTGCTCTTTTCAACAAGCCAGTCCCAGCCGCCCGTTTATTTAGAGATGGTTACCCATTGACTTGACTTCGGCCCGTTAGTTTGTGGAATTACCTTGGAGGTTTGAGAATTAATATGCACTTTCTTTGCCTCGCCTCCCCCCCCTTCCCCCCTCCCCCCTTCCCCACCTCTTCCTTTCCTTTAGACCCTCTCATAACCCCCCCTCCCCCTCCCCCCCTCGAGAGGTATTTAGTGCGTCTGGTTTGTGGTGGGTGATTTTTTTTCGGGTGGGGGTGGGGTGGGGTTAGGGGGGGAGAGGATGGTTGTGTCGGGCTTGGGGGTAGAGGGAGGGGGGGGGGAGGGAAGGAATTTAGCCAGGATTGGGCAGTGTGGGTCGTGGTAGTGTCACAAGTCGCTCCTTTTTCATGTTTTCTCTCTTCCTCTCTTCCAATTTTCCCCTTCGTCCTTTCCTATTTGTTCTCTCATTGTTTCCCCCTCCGTTTCTCCCCATCCATCCTTTGATCCATTTTCCTCTGTCCCCCTCCCCTTGCCACACTTGTGCTCTCTCTCTCTCTCTCTCTCTCTCTCTCTCTCTCTCTCTCTCTCTCTCTCTCTCTCTCTCTCTCTCTCTCTCTCTCTCTCTCTCTCTCTCTCTTTACATACAGATAGCTTAGTATAGATATACATAAATATGATGGTATACGAAATACAGGGCCCTGCAATGAGAGTGATGAAAGTATGCCTTATTTGGGAACATCTGCAATATTTTATCAAGAATCAAGTTCACACAGGAAAAGTTAAGGTTGGGCTTCGTATGTAATCGATCTATTTTCGGATAGATACGCTTCGACAAACGTCTTTTGGCATCCTCATGGTATCTCTGAGTATCCTTTTTATATGTCGGCATTGTCGATTTGACTCGGAATTATAATACATTGTCTTGGCGCGATTTTCAAGAAGGTCAACAGAAAACGAGAGTAAAATCCCACGACCGCGGTATGGCAACACCGGGCGCACCGAAGGAGTCTGGAGATGCCAAAGTTTCTTTCTAATTAATTTTGAATCTATATTCAGCACTTTGTGGGATAGACAGACCGTCCTTTTGATAGTTGTCGCTGTCGAAATGCCGCCAGCTGCCGTTGCGCCGTGGAACGATCGTGGAACGAGGGCCCGCGTCCTTGGAAAAGTATTAGGAAAACCCGAAGATCGAAAACACGGCGGAATAGCATTTTTGAGTAATACTAAGCTACGTGTGTGGGATACTATTGTCTCTCTCCACATCCTCCGACTATCGTAGTCGTAAATGGAAGGTCTGCTTGTAGGCAAATTAGTGTGTGTGCGTGAGTGATTTTATATATACATACATATATATATACATATATATATACATATATATATATATACATATATATACACATATAGATAGATAGATACATGTATATATTTTTATAAGTGTGTGTGTGTGTGTGTGTGTTCGTTCATGCTTAGATATATGTATGACCTAGCTGTGATGTTTAAACAAACATGATTTATTTATACGTTTGTTCATTTCTTGACTTTTATGATATTGTAACACATACTTTGTTTCTAGCAATCAAGATTTTTTTTTTTCATGAGTTTTTCATGAATCATCGCCGGAGCGAGCGAGCGAACGTGTGAGTGCGTGTGTGTGCGTGCGTGCGTGCGTGTGAAGCTGGGAGGCGTTCTTGAAACGAAGCCTCAATCGGTGAGTGACGTTGTTGGCCTCATCATGGCTTAATTCAGGCTCATGAAACCAGACACTCGGCAGAGGTGGGCGGTTTTGCGACACCGAAGGAGGACTTTGATCGAAAAAGAGTTGATCGCGGCGATGTTTGTGTGGTATCATGGTTCCCTTCCTGGCTCCCTTCCAGGGCGTACCTCTCCTCGGCGCTACCACACCGGCACCCGCTATAGCCAACCAATAAACTTCATCTATGGACTCAATTGCTTTAAAACAAACCCAGCTCAAGAAGTGGCGAGGGCCGTCGCGGTGAGGGAAGCTGGGGAATGAGGGCCGTTGAGCTTTATTTCAGGGTCGAATCGAGGTGTGGTCCGCTTATGCAGGTCACGGGAACCGCAGACACAGGAGCCCCCCGATAAAGCGGACACGAAAATTCCCATCCGAAGGGCGTATGCCATGGGAGGTCATTTCGATGGCCAATTGACCTATCAAGGCAGCTGGCGAACAGTTCTTTGAAAATAAATATCGCTTGTGGATTGTTCTAGCGGGCGGGGTCGCGCAGTGGTTACCAGTTCGGCTATTCTGCTACCAGGAGAGAGAGAGGAAGAAGGATATATAGAGAGAGAGAGGAAAAGAAATTAATGCATTTGAAGGTACATCTCCTACATCGGATGGACTGTGTGAATACTTGATTGTGTTCATCTTAATCACCCTACCTTAATCTCACCCCCCTCCCCTCCCCTTCCCCCACCCCCCTTCCCCTTTCCCACCCTCTCTCGAGCCTCTCTCATTTTGTTCAAGTTCTAAACCAGGGAAGCCTTTACGATCTTTCGCAAGATAGTGGTGTCCTTTATCAAGACAAGCGCGGATTGTGGTGTTATCAGTGTTGTTGCGTTTCGAACTCGATTGAACGATATTTTGATGAGATTAAGGGAGTAAAAGCAAACCGTAGTTATTTTTTCCCGTCCGAGGCGGCAAGTCACACACGGGGTTGGATTGAAGTGTTCCCAGCTTTACCTCCGCCATGTTGTCTGTACTGGTTTTATGGGCATTTCGAATTTCTTTTTCATTTTTAGGGTTGTTCTGCTAATTATTATGCGGGTGGTGATTTTTTTTCCCTTACTTTTTTTTTCTGTGAACGGTATTGGAGTGTTATTTGCATGTTCATCTATCTATTTTATCATTCAGAGATAAATGCGCATACAGTGGGACTATCACATGTGCTCGTCATGGGGTTTTACGAGAGTCGCTTTGTCTTCGCTCTGGCGCTGCTGTGTCTTTGAAATTCATGTCATCCTTTCTGTGCACTGTATCTTGGAGAGCCGAGTCCTTTCCCTTGACCCACCTCCCCAGGTCTCGCCTACCCACCCCTTCTATACCCCTCCCTATACCCCTCCCTCCCCCTCCCTCCCACTCTACCTTACCTATCTCTCCCTCCACCCCAGTTGGTTGGACGGAAGCCATAAAATCGATGCTCACGTGATGGTAACGTTTTCCCCGGGGTAAATTTGCTGTTTTTACTCGGCGCTAAAAGTGGCGAGTTTGTGTTTATATTGATGGAATTATCGCCGTTGCACGTGTTCATTGTCGCAGGATTTACATACATGTGCCTATGGCTTGTTTTTTTTTTTTTTTTTACGAATGAGTGTCGTCACCACGTCTGCGCTTTTAGTTTAGCTGCGATTATTAGTGTGATTATCGTCGTCACATTTTGACGAAGGCTAACTGTCGGGGCGTGAGTTGCCATTACGCGCTATCGACCGATATAATGTGGATGTTATCGTAGAAAAGCATGGACGAACGCACTCCACCAGGATACACATACACGCATACGCGACGACGTGGCAAAGACACCCCCCCCCCTCCCCCCAGCTCCTTCGGGAGTAGGTGGTACTGCCAGGTGAGATGGTACCTGGGGAGGCGGGGGGGTGGGGGGTGAGTAGCGCCGACGATATTAGTGATGACTACGATGACTGGCCTTGTTGGTAATTATGAATGTTGCGCAGGGTCGTGGTTTCTTGTGTGTGTGTGTGTGTGTGTGTGTGTGTGAGAGAGAGAGAGAGAGAGAGAGAGAGAGAGAGAGAGAGAGAGAGAGAGAGAGAGAAAGCGCGGGCGCGTGTGTGTGTTTATTTGTATGTACTGCAATCGAATGTGTGCGTGTGTCATTATCAATCTTTTGTTTATGCTTGATGGGAGATGGGGAAAGGGGCTGCCAAGGCAAAGGTCATGAGCGTTGTTTGTCCCCAGGAGCTCTCGGCACGGAGTCAAGCAAGGCTCGCGCGGGCGGGCAAGACCAAGGGAGGGGGAGGAGGAGGGGGAGGGTGTCATTCGTAAACGCGTTCGTCCGTTCGGGTCGGATCGTGCGGTTGCCATGGCGTCGGGTGCCACATCCACGTCGTCTCGGCGCCTGGGTGCGTGTGGCAGACGTTTCGTTTCTATTTGGGATTCGACCTGGATTGAACAGGGGGAAGGAAGGCAAAGCGAACCAAAGAGGGAGTGAGGGCGGGGGAAGGGGAAGGGGGGGAGTGAGGGCGGGGGAAGGGGAAGGGGGGGAAAGGATGGGAGGGGAAGGTGATCGAGTATGGGCTCGTTTACCCTCGTTTGTGATGTCCTCCCTGTTTTTGTGTACGTGCGTACCTTGTTATTTGTACACTCACCA
>BOPN01000784.1:252568-255068 GCA_017312705.2 Penaeus japonicus
AGAGGGAGGGAGAGAGAGAGAGAAGGCGATGAAGGGGGTAGTCGGAGAGGAGGGGGGGGGAAGGGAGGATGAATTATTATTTTAAAGAAAATGGAAGGAAGACGGGAAAATAAGCGTCTAAAGGGAGAAAGTCAAAGCTAGGGGACAGAGAGTTGAGAGGCAATGGAAGGAGAAAAGAAAAAAATCGTTCGGACTTTCGCGCGAATCCGAGGTTCAGATTCAGGAATCCGGATACCCTCTGGAGGTCGTCGTTGTCGTTTACTCCTCCTCCTCCTCCTCCATCTCCTCTCCTCACTCCCTACTCCTCCACCTCCATCTCTTTTCCTCACTCCCTCCTCCTCCTCATCCTCATCCTCCATCTCCTCCCCTCACTCCCTCCTCCTCCTCCTCCTCCTCCCCTCACTCCCTCCTCCTCCTCCTCCTCCTCCTCCTCCTCCTCCTCCTCCCCTCCTCCTCCTCCTCCTCCTCCTCCTCCTCCTCCTCCTCCTCCTCCTCCTCCTCCCCTCCCCCTCTCACTCACTCCTCCACCTCCATCCCTTTTCCTCACTTCCTCCTCCTCCTCCTCCTCCTCCTCCTCCACCTCTTTTCTTCACTCACTCCTTTTCCTACTCTTTTTCTTCTTATTCTTAATGAATGCATTTTCTAATGGAGAGCGATTATTATTATTATTATTATTATTATTATTATTATTATTATTATTACCACTATTATTTATATATTTTTTTTATTAGTTTCGTTAGGGTCTTCGGTGTGGCGCGTTTTGTTTGAGGGTTTGCGTTTTCGTCTCTTGTTGGCGCGTGACGCTCCGCTCGGTGTTGCCAGATGGAGAGGTCCCCTTTTCCGTGATGCCAGCTACGCGTTTGTGATTGGCATTTTGTGAGCCATGGACGTACCCACGGGTTGCCTTTTTTCTTGCATGACGAGTGCGGAGCAGTTCACTTGACGTAGCCGACGGACAATAGGTTTTGTGGAAGACGTGGAACTCCTTATCTTTGTATTATGTATTTGTGGATGTAAATATCCAACTATATATTTATATATATATTCATATATATTCATATATATACATATAATGTACATATTAGCACACATACGAATATACATACATAGGTACATATATGTATATTTATATATATAATTATTTATGTAGATAAATATATACTTATGTACACTTTACATATAGATATGCAGATGAAGATAATATTTAAGCATATGAATTTTAGACTCTTACCGTTAGGCATTCCTTGTTTCTTTCTTGTTAGGCTGGAAACTGAAGAAGAGGAGATATTGAGGGCGGCGAGGGCGGGAGGAAGCTCTCCGTGCATTTATCCTAAAGACATCGATTTTGATTCTGCGTTCATGTCCCTCGATCTCTCTTTTGTTTTGAATATGGATTTTTTTTTCCCCCTTTTCACCTCTCATTTCACTTCCGTCTTTCGTAATTGGGCCGGCGACAGTGTGTGAGGTGCGCTCGGACAGATGGCGCTGGGGTGGGATGGGGTGGGGAGGGGAGGGGTGGGGTGGGGGCGAGGTCAGGCTCTGGAGGGGGGGGGGGGAGGAGGAGGAGGAGGAGGAGCTTGCGGGTAGACTGGCCAAGGGAGCCAATTGCAACGGGTAAAGAGACGCTCGGGTAGATGGGGTCAGTGTTATCGATTGGTGAGAGAGAGAGGGAGGGAGAGAGAGAGAGAGAGAGAGAGAGAGAGAGAGAGAGAGAGAGAGAGAGAGAGAGAGAGAGAGAGAGAGAGAGAGAGGTGAATGACGGAAAGAGGGAAGAAAGAAAGAGAAGCAAGAGAGAGAGAGAGAGAGAGAGAGAGAAAGAGAAGAGAGAGAGAGGTGAATGACGGAAAGAGGGAAGCAAAAAGAGAGAGAGAGAGAGAGAGAGAGAGAGAGAGAGAGCGAGCGAGCGAGGTGAATGACGGAAAGAGGGAAGCAAAAAGAGAGAGAGAGAGAGAGGTGAATGACGGAAAGAGGGAAGCAAAGAGAGAGAGAGAGAGAGAGAGAGAGAGAGAGAGAGAGAGAGAGAGAGAGAGAGAGAGAGAGAATATGATAATTTATCACGGAATCGGTTGTTCACTTGTTATCGAGCGTCTCTTTTGACAGTCTCAAGCCGATATCTTCACCAACCCGTCAATTGACAAGCATTTGCAATTCTCGAGAGAGCAGCGCCGCGTTACATTGGCTCGATGGTTATTTTGATGTTGCATGGCCCTTTAAATGCATTTTCTCTGTATTTGTTTGTTTGTTTATGTGTGCATATTCATGTGGATTCACATATGGAAAGATATGCGTTTATATGTAAACGGGCATGAGATTGAAAACATAAAAGTTATATATTTATACACACACACAAACATATATATATATATATATATATATATATATATATATATATATATATATATATATATTTATTTATATATATTTATATTTATATATTCATATATTTATAATTTTTTATATATTGATATGTATATTTGAATAACTGTATGTATACATTGAT
>BOPN01000784.1:260068-270068 GCA_017312705.2 Penaeus japonicus
AAGGACTGAATGGCCGTTATAGCCGATGTCCGTTACAGCGGGTACGTAGGAGGGTTCGGGGGGAAGGGGAGGGGGATGGGAGGGGTGGAGAGTGTGGGCGGACCGTCCGGGAGGGAGGGTTGGGGAGGATGGCGGGAGGGGGGTGGGTTGGAGGGGAGCTGGTGAGGGGAGGGAGAGGATGTTGCCGAGATCATGAGCGAAATGATGAACCCGCCTGAATTACACCTGATAGCCATCGCTCTGTCAAGTTCCTTTCTGGTATAGTCTGTGATCTGGGCTAGAATTAAAGGAAAGGGAGGAGGGGGGGAGGTGAGGAGCAGAGAGGAGCTGGGGTAGGGATGATGGACAGCTATCTCCCTACGCAGTGCTTCGGTCTTGGCTTTTTTTGTGTGTGTGTGTGAGTGAGAGAGAGAGAGAGAGAGAGAGAGAGAGAGAGAGCTCCGGGGGGGGGGGGGGGGCTAGTACAATAGTCCTAGATTAAAGAGAGAAAGAGCAAGTAAGAGGGAGAGGGTAATAGACGTAAGACACAAAACATTCATTCTAGCCACTCTGCTGCTACCCCTCCCCACTCCCCACTCCCCACTCCCCACTCCCCACTCCCTTCTCCGCCCCATCTTCCTCTCCCGTATCTTCGTCTCTCTCTCTCTCTCTCTCTCACTTATTTTGGTTAAATATATTTATTTATTTATTTATATATACCTATCTATCTGTCTGCTTGCTTTACCGCGCTTCATGTGTGTCGGAATGGGGTATTTGGATGGGGGGGGGGGGGGGAGGAGAGAGACTTTGTTTCCCCATCTGCACGTGTAGTCCCCTTGTTGTTGGTTGCAGATTGCTGTTGTATGTGTTGCAGTGAGTGCTGGGGTTGTAGGGGTCCGTTCGTGCAAGAGTTGAGAAGTCCCCGCTGTTTCTTTTGTTTTTGTTTTTATATCTCTATCTATATATCTCTCTATATATATTTATAGCTATCTATATCGCTCTCCCTCCCTCACTCCCTCCCTCCTTCCCCCCCCGCATCCACTTCTCCATCTTCTTCTTCCTCCCCTATTTCGCCCCCCTTCACCACCACCACCCCACCCTCCTACCGTGCCCACCTGAAAGAGAAAACAAAAGTAAATACACACGCGCACATGCACAGACAAACATATGATGTTTATTAAGATGTATATATTTCGAGAAGTTGTTTGAATATAATACACCTATTTAAACGAGCAAGAGGTGAATATTTGTCATGTTGTCTTCAGGTTAATTTATTGGATCGGGTCGATAAGCTTGATAGGGAGAAATAAAAGGGCAGGATGCCACATCTCGGCGTGGCGGGAGGAGGGGATAGGAGGAGGAGGAGGAGGAGAGGGAGAGGGAGAGGGCGTGGGTGGGTGGGTGGGGAGGAGAAGGGAGAGGAAAGGGGAGTGGGGTGGTTGGTAAGAGGAGGAGAGGGAGGAGGAGAAACGCACGCACGAACGCACGAACGGGAAGCATCGCCCACCTGGCAACACTGCGGAGTCCTCCTCCTCCTCCTCCTCCTCCTCCTCCTCCTCCTCCTCCTCCTCCTCCTCCTCCTCGCGCGCCACTGTTACCGAAAAGATACGGTTTAAGGATCTTCAGCGACGGATAATGCCGTGAGCGGGGCCGGTGGTGACGGACTGGCGTTACCGGCGCCTCGGGAAAGCCGTCACGTCGCGCAGGAGAAGCGCCGAATGGGAAAAGGCGGCGGGAAAGCGGCCATGGCGAGGCCTAGAGTTCCGGCCCGTGATGATCATCAGCAACTGCGAGTCCCACGGTGACAAAGTTGCTAATTCATATTCAAATATGGTTCTTTTTCGTATTTTTCTTCTTCTATTCGGTTGTCTCTCTCTCTCTGTCTGTCTCTCCCTTTCTCTCTCTCTCTCTCTCTCTCTCTCTCTCTCTCTCTCTCTCTCTCTCTCTCTCTTCAAGTTCTTTGCAGTATGTGGAGTGTGTTTAAAGTGTAGGGTGAAGCAACATTGCTTTGCATATTCGGGGGGGGGGGGGATGTCGTTGTTTATATTTATGGAATGTGAGACTTGCAATTATCTGTGACGTGGCTGAGTGTTTATCAGTTTCTCTTTGATTTCTCTCTCTCTCTCTTTCTCTCTCCTCTCTACTCCCTTCTCCCTCCTCCCTCCTCTCTTCTCTTTCTTCTCCTTTCTTCCTCGTTTTCTTTTCTCCTCCACCCTCTCTCTCTCTCTCTCTCTCTCTCTCTCTCTCTCTCTCTCTCTCTCTCTCTCTCTCTCTCTCTCTCTCTCTCTCTCTCTCTCTCTCTCTCTCTCTCTCTCTCTCTCTCTCTCTCTCTCCTCCCCTCTCTCCTCCCCTCTCTCTCCCTCTCTGTTTAGTTCTTGGGCGCAAATGGAAACTCCGGCCCAAAATACGGACGAAAGAAAAGAATGAGAGAGAGAGAGAGAGAGAGAGAAGTAGAAATAGATAGACAGATACATGGAGAGATAGAGAGAGAGAGAGAGAGAGAGAGAAACGAAAGGACGAATGAGAAAACCAGAGAAGGAGAAAGAGAGAGAGAGAGAGAGAGAGAGAGAGAGAGAGAGAGAGAGAGAGAGAGAGAGAGAGAGAGAGGAAGTCGAAATTGATTCCTCTTGGATTATCGATTGGCGTGACGGCGGGCTGTCACGTCACACGGAGAAAAAGCCCGCGAAAATGGCTGCTCGGGAGGGAGGGAGGGAGTGGAGGGGTGGGTAGAGGGGCTTTTCCTTTCTCTAATTTTCCTTCTTTCTTTTCTTGATTTATTTACTTATTTATATCTCCCTCTTTCCCTCTCTCTCTCTCTCTCTCTCTCTCTCTCTCTCTCTCTCTCTCTCTCTCTCTCTCTCTCTCTCTCTCTCTCTCTCTCTCTCTCTCTCTCTCTCTCTCTCTCTCTCTCTCTCTCTCTCTCTCTCTCTCTCTCTCTCTCTCTCTCTCTCTCTCTCTTTCTCTCTTTCTCTCTTTCTCTCTCTCTCGATTTGGCGTAGCAAGAGGGAATTGATTTAGGCCTAGGAATGTGATTGGAGTGAGCGGCGCGAAGGAGGAGAATGAGTGCGTGGGTGAATGTACGTGAGTGCGTGCGCGTGCGTTTGGGCCCGTGTGAATGTGTTTGTTTGTGTTTGTTTGTGTGTGTGTGTGTGTGTGTGTGTGTGTGTGTGTACGTGTACGTGCGTCTTTATCCAAAGTCGTCACGCATATTTTGAAATTGACGTCACCTTTGGAAAAGCCACAACGGACCGCCGCCCTTCAGGAACATGGCGGCGACCTCGCCCTTGGTCATCTCACCTCTATGCCGGGCGACGCGAGCGTCATCCCCCCACCCCCCCACCTTGCTCCCACACCCATTCCCACGTTTACCCCCATCCCCTTCCCCATACACACCCATACACACCTCGAGCCTGATTCCTACTCCTACTCCACACTCTCTATCCTTATCGCCACACCCATTTCCACTCCTACCAAACTCCCCCCCACTTCCCCACTACTCTCCCCCCCCCCTCCTCCTCCTCCTCCCCTTTATTCACCTGTTTCCTTGCCGTGTTCGCTTTGTGTTGGCGCGGGAGAGACAGGCGGACCGGCAGTTAGATTGTTTATTTTTCTGTTGATGGTTCTCTCTCTCTCTCTCTCTCTCTCTCTCTCTCTCTCTCTCTCTCTCTCTCTCTCTCTCTCTCTCTCTCTCTCTCTCTCTCTCTCTCTCTCTCACACACACACACACACACACACACACACACACACACACACACACACACACACACACACACACACACACACACACACACACACACACACACACACACACAAATAAATAGATAGATAGATAGGTCAATAGGTAGATGTAGACAACACACCAAAAATACGTCAAAGAATATCTGGGAGGGTGGGTGGGGGGATGGAGAGGGGGGAGGTGGGGAGGTGGGATCGGAGATGTTAAAGACGAGGAGGACGGGGGGAGGGAGATGGTGAAGACGGGGAGAAGGAGGGAGGGGAAGAGAGAAGGGAAAGGAAGGAGGAGGGAGAGGGGGTGAGGGATATATTGAAGACGGGGAATTGAAAGATAATGGAGGGGGGAGGGGGGAGGGCTGGGAGATGTTGAAGTCGGGGAGTTGGCGGGAAGAGGAGGAGGAGGAGAAGGGGGGGGGGGAGGGGGGTGGAAGGGGGATGTTGAAGTCGGGTTGGGAAAGGGGGGGGGGGGGCCTTGGCTCTCTCTCCTTGACGAAAACTGACTTGTCTCTCCCTTGTTCTTGTGAGAGTGGGGCGGGGGCGGAGGAGGGGGGGAAGAGGGAGGGGGGAGGTGGGTTATGATGTTACTTTTTGTGGTCGGTCGCAATTGTTATCGTTGCTGGTTTTGTTTTTGTTTGTTTGTTCATTTTACCGTTTCGTTGTTTTTTTTTTTTTCCGTTTGAGGAAGATTTTGGATGTGATTGATTTTATTAATTTATTTGTTTGAAGTATTGATTTTTTTTTTTATTCATCTTTTTTGACTTGGTTGTTATATTTTGTCCTACTTTTCCTGTTAATGTGATGATAATGACATTGATTTGCCTTCGTTATTACGTCTTATTGTTATTGCCTTTGTTATCGTCGCTATTGTTATTGTTATTGTTATTAACATGGCGGTTTCTGCCATCATCAACAACGGCTTTTACCGTTCTCTCTCTCTCTCACTCCCTCTCTCCCTCTCTCCTTCTCTCCCTTTCTATCTCTCTCTCTCTCTCCCTCTATCTATCTATCTATCTATCTCTACCCCACCTTCTTTCCATCTCTCGCACCCTCAATCCCTCTTTTTCCCCCGGATCCTCTTTCTCTTTCTATCTCTCCATCTATCCCTCTATCCCTCTATCCATCTATCTATCTGTCCCATATCCATAGACATGTAGCCTGCACCGGGTTGAGCTATCGATCAGTGAGTCAGTCAGCCTTATTACCCATCCTCTTTCGCAGCTGTTCATCATCATGGTGTTTGTGTTGCTGTTCTTCTTCTGGTTTTGGTGTTGGTGTGATTGGTGTTCTGTGGTGTTACCTGGCGTCCCTTTGTTTGTTTGTCTGTTGGTTTGTTGGTGTGTTTGTTGATTTTGGTGCTGTTGTTTGCCGTATTTGTGGGTCTTGTTTTGTTGTTGCTGTTTTTGTACGTTTGCTCTCTCTTTCTCTTTCTCTGTCTCTGTCTCTCCCTCTCTCTCTCTCTCGGTTGCTTCCCTTTCTTCTCTCTCGTTCTGTGACTCAATGCTCTTTCTCTCTCACTTTCTATCTCTATTTATCTAACTATCTCTTTATCTCTTTCTCTTATCACGTACCGTCTTACCCTCGATTCATTCTCTGTTTATAAGTATGCTTTTCTTCCACTCTCTCGAATTCCCTTCCATTCATCTTAAATTTCTTGTTTTGTTCCCTCTCCCTCCCCCCCCCTCCCCCCTCCTTATCTTCCCTCCTCATCCTCTCCGTTCTTCCCCTATCGTGTACAAGACCCCACCGCCATTTTGCAGCATCGCGACCCACCATCACATAGAATGTTCTTGTTTCTCCTTCTCTCTCTCTCTTTCTCCTTTTCCTTTTCCATATTCCTCTCGCTCTCTTTATTTGTTTCTCTCTCTCTCGTCTCTCCACCTCCCCCTCTCTCTCTTTCTCTTATTCTTTCTCTTTCTCTTACCTCTCTCTCTCTCTCTCTCTCTCTCTCTCTCTCTCTCTCTCTCTCTCTCTCTCTCTCTCTCTCTCTCTCTCTCTCTCTCTCTCTCTCTCTCTCTCTCTCTCTCTCTCTCTCTCTCACTAGGGGTTAGTGAAACTAAAGGCATAAATATTACCAGTTATGCATATTTTAAGGTGACTTGTTGCGCCGAATAAGCAGTGATAGCGAGGAGGGGTGGGGGTGGGGGTGGGGGGGTGCGCGTCGAGGGGTCGAATGAGTCGATGGGTGAGTGAATAATCTCGCAGGGACGAAAAGAGGGAAGGAGACGAGTGGTGAATAAATCTCTCTCTCACTCTCTCTTCCTCTCCCTCCCTCCCTCCCTCCCTCCCTCCCTTCCTCCCTTCCTCCCTTCCTCCCTTCCTCCCTCTCCCCCTCTCCCTCTCTCGGGGATGAATGCGTGCGGGTGTGAGTGAGCGATAGATAGATGGATGGATGGATGGATGGATGGATGAGTCGAACCAGCCAGCCAGTTGTTGGGTGATTTTGTGGCCTGATAAGAGGAGGTTATGCCGTGATGACGCTGCACGAGACACGATAACAAGGACGATTGTGTGACAGATGATCCACTCTGTCTCTCTCTTTCTCTCGATGTATATTTTATCTATCTCTGTATATGTATGGTATAAGTGTCTGTCTATCTATTTATCAGTGTTTGTATATATTTATGTGTTTGTTTTGTTTTGTATGTGTGTTTTTTTATGAGGTGCTTGTTTGTAGTCATGCTTGTATGGATGACTACGTGTATATATCCTTAGAGTGCGTAGGTGCATATCAGCATTATTTTACGCACATACGTATAGTAATGCCAACATAGTATAGGCATTGTTATTTTATATGTGTGTGTGTGTGTGTGTGTGTGTGTGTGTGTGTGTGTGTGTGTGTGTGTGTGTGTGTGTGTGTGTGTGTGTGTGTGTGTCGCCCGCCATTTTGATGCTTCCTCCACCACACCACCTATCTGACCTCCTTAACTCTCCAGTCTTGGCGCTCTCTCTCTCTCTCTCTCTTTCTCTCTTTATTCTCCCATTTGTATTCTCTTCCTCTTCGTTTTTCCTCTTTCTGGGCGTGAATTTCGCATCTGCATTTTCTCTTGTTTTCTCTTTCTCTGTCTCTTTCTCTCTTTCTCTTTCCCTCCCTCCTTCCTCCCCTCTCTCTCTCTCTCTCTCTCTCTCTCTCTCTCTCTCTCTCTCTCTCTCTCTCTCTCTCTCTCTCTCTCTCTCTCTCTCTCTCTCTCTCCCCCTTCCTTCCTTCCTTCGTCTCTTTCTCTCTTTCTCTCTTTCTCTCTCCTTCCTTCTCCCTCCTCCCTCCTTCTCCCCCTCCTCTTAACAAAATCTTTCTTTTATTTGTCAGTTTGATGTTAACGTTTTGTCGACGACAGTTACAGTTTCCGCTGCATTAGATAGTTCCGTTGTGTTTCTTTGTCGTCCACATGTGTTTTTGTTTGCATTTGTTTGTGTGTGAGGGAGAGAGAGAGAGAGAGAGAGAGAGAGAGAGAGAGAGAGAGAGAGAGAGAGAGAGAGAGAATTGAGTGCGTATGTGTATGTATATGTGTGTGTGTGGGCGTGCGTGCGCCATGTATGAATTTGTACATGCATATGATCATGCGTTCCTATCCCCCTGCGTGCATATGTTGCATCAATATCTGTACCTTTTTGTTGTTTGTTTGAAAGTCATGGCTATCTATCCCTTCTCTCTTCGCTGTTTCTCTCCTTGTTTCGCCAGTGATTAAATTTGGTAATATCCTATCCTATCCTATCTATCTTTGCTTTACTCACCACGCAGGTCGGCTTGACTCACCGTCACTCATTCGTCAAATAAATAAAAAAAAAGAAAAAAGATTCATTCGTCTGCAGGTTTTAGTCGTCCGCCATTTTGTAGTTCCTCGGTTCGCGCTCCTGGCCCTTGTGGATATGTGTGTTTATTTGTTTCTTGCGCTTGTTTGTCCTCCTGTGTTGCCGAGATGGGGAGATGGTGGTGGTAGGTCGGGGCGTGGGCATATTTGTGTTTGTTTGTGTTTGTCCGTCCGTCTGTCCTTGTGTGGAGTACTGGTTATTCTTTTAACAACTCGTCTGTTTGCAGTATGTGTGTTTCTGTTTTGTTTCATTCTTACAAAGTTTGTACCTATTTGGAGTGAGTTTGTGTGGGTGAGAGAGAGAGAGAGAGAGAGAGAGGGAGGAGGGTGTGAATAAAGGGGGTGAATGACGGAAAGAGGGAAGCAAGAGAGAGAGAGAGAGAGAGAGAGAGAGAGAGAGAGAGAGAGAGAGAGAGAGAGAGAGAGAGAGAGAGAGAGAGAGAGAGAGAGAGAGAGAGAGAGAGAGAGAGAGAGAGAGAGAGAGAGAGAGAGAGAAAGAGTATGAGAATGTAAGTGTATGTATGAGGATGGACGTGATGTAATAAGTATAAATACACTGGGGTGTGCGGATGCCAGTCAAGGGTGTACGTTGTACAGCACTGAGAAGGGTTGGGACTTGGGACCTTACTATCCCCCCCCCCCCTCCATTTACCCCTCCGGCTTGTGGGCTTTAATACCAATCGTGAATATCTTATGTTCCCTAGGTCGAAGTAGAGATGTAATTACGTCGCAGACATTTTCCGGGGAGAGAGAGACTGAGACTGAGAGATAGAGAGAGAGAGAGGAGGGGGAGGTGTATGTATAAAAAGGCAGGCATACATATATACATCTCTCTCTCTCTCTCTCTCTCTCTCTGTCTTTATATATATATATATATATATATATATATAATTTATATATATATCATAAATATATGTTATGTATATATATACATATATACATATATATTGTGTGTGTACATGCGTGTATGCGTGTTTAATATATATACATGGACATATATTTACATACATACACTCATATACGCATATACATATACATATATATATATATATACATATACATATACACACATATACATACAGATAGGCATACATATACAAATTCACACACATACACGTTGAGCAATGAATCTCGGATTGCCTAGTGGCGCCGTCCTTGTGCTGGGGTCGTTTGGTGGGAGGGGAGGGTCGAGTGGGGTAGACGGTGGGGAGTGGGGGTAGATGGGTACTATGGGTAGACACGAGTGGGTTAGGTAGGGTGGGGGTGAGCCGAGACGGAGAAGGAGGAGGAGGAGGAGGAGGAGGAGGAGGCAGAAGTACGTTCTCACCAGTGCTGTATCTCTGTACCATTTTGTGTGTCGTTGTACATTTGCTTAAGGTCTGGTTACCATTGGAAGGGCGAAAGGGGTCGGTTGATTGAAGGAGTTCTTCTCTCTATTTCTTGGGGGATGGGTGTAAGGTAGGGTGGGAGGGGGGGGGGGGGGTTGGCAAATGGTACGGGGATGGTAGTGTCAGGTTGAGTGAGGAGAACTTTGTTTGGTTGGGCTGTTTGGGTTATGTGGATGGCTGTGGAGATGGGGGGGGGGTTGATGGGGAGATGTCCTCACTATGGTCTTCTGTATATGGTCGAGATAGGCAAGCCAGCAACGGCGGGGAGACAGGCAGCCTTTTGCGAAGGTTAAATCTGCGCGCGGAATTTGTTGAGGTAAATGTAACTTTTTAAAGACACGATGGGATGTAGCGTACGAAACAGGAGAGAGAGGGAGAGAGAGAGAGAGAGAGAGAGAGAGAGAGAGAGAGAGAGAGAGAGAGAGAGAGAGAGAACGCGATACTAAGGGCTGAGAGGAGGAGGGGAGGGGATGGGCGAATGAGGAGGAGGAGGAGGAGGAGGAGGAGGAGCGGGAAAAAATGGCGAGAGACGTGAGGAAGAAAACGGGAAAAGGATTGGAAGGGAGGAGAGAGAGAGAGAGAGAGACTGGAGGGGAGGAGAGTAAAGGTGAGGGCCGAGGGGGAAGGGAGCGCCGAAGTGGGGACGGGTGGAGACGGGAGGGGGGGGGGTATTGTAGAGGGGAGAGAAGTGGGATGAATATAATGATGATGGTCATTTGAAGAGTGAATACGCCAAGTAATCATAACGATGATATTTAATATATCAGTATGTTCTAATTAGTATTTTCCAAAACATTCGTTAGTACGAAGGAAGTGTCGGGTTTGGTGAGAGAGAAAGAGAAAGAGTAAGAGAAAGAGAGTAGGAGAATGAGGGAATAAGAGCGCCCTCTAGGTGACACATCTGTGCGTTCAAGAGCCAAAGAGGTGGCGGAGGGAGGGAGGGCAGGTTTGACATGAGAGTTAGACAAGAGTTAGAGGGAAGAGAAAGAGGTGAGCATAGGGGGGGAGGTGGCATCGGGCAGGTATGGTTAGGGAGAAGACGACAGGTGTTTGGTAGGGGTGGGGTAGGTTAGTGTAGGGAGGGGGGGGGTG
>BOPN01000784.1:275068-280068 GCA_017312705.2 Penaeus japonicus
TGCGCCAGTCGGCCGCCGCGCCTGCAATGAGAAGGAAACAGTGCGCGGAGGCGTTCGTTTGAGTAAGTGGTTTGCGCAATTGTGTCTCTCCCCTCTCTTTCTCCTCTCTTTCTCCTCTCTGTCTCCTCTCCCCTCTCTCCCCCTACATACCTCCCTACCTACCTCCCTTTTCGTCACCCTCCGCCTCCTCCCTCTCCTCCTGCTCCCCTCCCCTCCCTCCCTCATCCTCCTCTCCTACAACCCTCTTTCTCCCTCTTCCTCTCCCTCTCCCTTTCCCTCCTCCCCTCCCTCCATTTCTCCTACCCTCTCTCCCCTCCCCCCTCCTGCCCTCCTTCCTCTACCTCCCTCTCTCCTATTCACTCCCTTACTCCTCTTCCCCTCTCTCGCTCCATACATTCACTCCCTTACTCCTCTTCCCCTGTCTCGTTCCCCATACTCATTCCCTCATTCCTCTTCCCCTCTCTCGCTCCAGACATTTACTCCCTTACTCCTCTTCCCCTGTCTCGCTCCCCATACTCACTCCCTCATTCCTCTTCCCCTCTCTCGCTCCATATATTCACTCCCTTACTCCTCTTCCCCTGTCTCGCTCCATACATTCACTCCCTCATTCCTCTTCCCCTCTCTCGCTCCCCATACTCACTCCCTCATTCCTCTTCCCCTCTCTCGCTCCAGACATTCACTCCCTTACTCCTCTTCCCCTGTCTCGCTCCATATATTCACTCCCTTACTCCTCTTCCCCTGTCTCGCTCCATATATTCACTCTCTCTTGCTTATTATTCCTTATTACCACTCCCTCTTTCACTCCCTCAGCCCGCCTGCTTCCTCTCTATCGTCCCTTTCCCCTCTTTTCCTCTGTCGTTAATGCACACCCCTTATCTTTCCCTCTCCCCCCTCCCCTTGCTCACCCTCCCCTCCCCTCCCCTTCCCTCCCCTCCTCCCCTCATCCAACTCGCACTAATATTTTTTAATATCGTCTTGCTGATATCGACGCCCGTACGGAAGTTCGCCCCCGGTCGCTCGTGTTTATTATCGTCGTAATTGCTGTTGGTGTTCTTGTTGTTCTTGTGATTGTCTTTCTTTGTTCTTGTGATTGTTCGTGTTGGTTCGTGTGTCCGAATAGCTGTTGGTTTCGTGGTTGTTATGGTTGGGTTTGTTATTATATAGGCTTTGGTGTCGTTACTCTTATTGTTGTTATTGTTTGTTGTCTCCTTTGTTATTATTATTTGTCATCGTGTAGTTTTCGTGCTATTGCGTTGTGGATTTTTTATTATTAGATTCTAGTTATTATTAATATCATTATCAATATTTCTTTTTTAATAGTTATTAGAATTAATTATTTATTATATTATGATCATCACCATCATTGCTATCGCAGGCCTGATGTCACTACGGTGGCTAGAGCATTAATATCGTCAGTGCCATCATCAGTACATTGCAATGTGGCTCTCTCTGTCGGCATAATCAACCTTGCAACGGCATATGACGGCATACATCCGCCTCTATCATCGGCGTAGGACCCGACTACTGCCACAGACAGCATGCTCCTTTAATTATGCCCTTTGTTCAGATTGTTCAAAGGAACGTAATCCTGGCAGTTACGCCCTATCGATCCTTGCTTGAGGACGCGACGAGAGCGCTTGAAAGTAGTCCTTGGGGGGGAGGGGGGGAGGGGAGGGGAAATGGGGTTAGGGTCAAGAAATCAACATTGATCTCTTGTGGTTGTTGTTGTTTCTACTTTTTTTTTTTTTTTTCTTAACCGTATTTTTTTTTTTTTTTTTTTTTTTTTTTTTTTTTTTTTTTTTTTTTTTTCTTTTTTATTTTTTTCTTTGTCGTATGTGTTTGGTTTGAGGGTGTGGAACCCTTCCCCTCCTCCCCCCCCCTCTTATCGGCATCAGAATTTCCTCATTGGTTTGGTCGGTACTAATGCTTTTTCTTTTCTTTCTTTCTTTCTTTCTATTTTTATTAATATTCAATTTATCACCCTCTTTGCCACCGTCACTGTCAACGCCGCCGCCACCACGGACTGCCCCGAAGGCCTTATCGCCATTAATAACTCTCATCGAGAATAGCTTTGTCGTAGAAGTTATCAGGTCTCTGCACCACACGTACACTATCAGCCCCCCCCCCCCCCTCCCTCACGCCTACACTACACTATAAGCACAATCTCCATGACAGGCAGGCAGGCAGGCAGGCAGGGGCTCCCCGAATGATTCTCGACTTTCTTTCTTCACTAACTCGTGATTCTATCTTCCCTTCTTCTTCTTCTTCTTCTTCTCCTGCCCTTGGATGTTCTATTTGTTTTCTCTCTCTCCTTTCTCTCCCTCCTTAGTCTCACCCCCCCCCCCCTTCTCCCCTTCCATGACAACTCCCATACCTATGAGATTGTTCTCCCTTGCCCCCATGCGTCTACCTCCCCTCTTCCTCCCTCCCCCCTTCCTCCCATGTGACCCTCCTGCATTCCCCTCTTTCTCTGGGAATCTGCCCCCCCCCCTCCTCTCCTGGACACTACCCTCCCGAGAGCGATCAGTCAATCTATTTTGTTCGCCCTACGTAATGTCCTTCGTTGTTCTTCTATAGCCTTTGACTTCAGCGTACTGACTGTTGTGCTCTCTCTTCCCCCCCCCCCCCCCCCCCACTCTCTCTCTCTCTCTCTCTCTCGCTCTCTCATTTCCACTCTACCTTCCTTCATTCTTCCTTAATCCCCATCTCGAGTCTCCCTCGATCCATCTCTCACTTTTTGTTCGTTTCCTCCCTCTTTCATCTCTTCTCTTTTCCTCCCCCTCCCTCCCTCCCTACCCTTTATCTTAATACTCCCTCCACCTGCATTCTTCTCCCTGATTCTCCCTCCATTCATTTCCGTTTCAATCTCTCACTTCCTTCTCTCCCTCATTCATTTACCCCCCTCCCTCCCTTTCCTTCCTCATGCCCTCCCTTCTCTCTTCCTATTTATTCTCCCCCCTTCATTCATCCCCTTTCTTCCTAATTCCTTCCCTTCTCTCCCCATTTATTCTCCCTCTCCTTCCTCCATTCTCCCCCCTCACTCATTTCCTCCCTTCCCTCCCCATTTATTTTCATTTTCCCTCCTTATTTCTCCTTCTCCCTCCTTATTTCTCCTCCTCCCTCCCCCTTCTTCCCTCATTCCTTCCCTCCCCATTTATTCTCCCTCTCCTTCCTCCATTCTCTCCCCCTCACTCATTTCCTCTCTTCCCTCCCTCCTTATTTCTCCTCCTCCCTTCTTATTTCTCCTCCTCCCTCCCCCTTCTTCCCTCATTCCTTCCCTCCCCATTTATTCTCCCTCGCGAGTCTCCCACGCAACTTCGCATACATACGTGCCGCCATTTTAGTTCCCGGAGGCTCCGTCGTCGTCTTGTGTATTATGAGGTTTCGCTTTCCCTTGTTTGTTTGTTTGTTTGTTTTTTTGTTTGCTGGGTTGATTCTTTGGTTTGATTCGTTCGAGGGGATCAGAATGTATCGGTTAATTAATGTTAATGGCAACTTGTTTTGAAAACGCCCTGGGATAATTGTAGCTTGTCTTTTTTATCCAAGGTGAATTGTGTGTATATATATATGTGTGTGTGTGTGTGTGTGTGTGTGTGTGTGTGTATTTATATTTATATTTATATTTATATTTATATATATATTTATATATATATATATATTCACATTCATACATAAATACATATACATGCATATATACATGTATATACACATACACACACACACACACATACACACACACATATATATATATATATATATATATATATATATATATATATATATGTATATATATACATATATATATATATACATATGTATATATGTGCGCGTGCGTCATCTCTCACTTGAAGCTGCCTTTTTAAAGTAGGAAACCCCCTTTCCGGCGGACATCAAGAATCAGCCTTTTCGTCATTTTTGCCTCGACCTCAGCCCCTTCACCCCTTCCGTTGCTCTCACCTTATTCACCCCTCCGTCATCCTTTCCCTTTCCTTGTCCTCTTTCACTCCTTTCGAAGCTTCCCCTCTTCCTCCATCCCTCCTTCCCTCTTCTCTTTCCCTTCCCTTCCTTCCCCTCCTTCCTCTCCCCATCCCTCCCACATGTTCTCGTGTCTTTAATTATTTTTAAAGCTCCCCTTCCTTAAAAAAAAGAAAGAAATATCCTGGCTCCGCTCTCCCCCCCTTCTCTTCTTCCTCCTTTCCGTCTTCCTCTTCCTTCGTCTTCTTCCTGCTTCTTGTCTCCTTCCTCCTCTTATCATTTTCTCTCTCATATATTATTTACTTATTCCCATTTATACCTTTATGTCATGTCTTTTGACTTTGTTTCTTTCTCATTATCCATTTCCTCTCTCTCTCTCTCTCTCTCTCTCTCTCTCTCTCTCTCTCTCTCTCTCTCTCTCTCTCTCTCTCTCTCTCTCTCTCCCTCCCTCTCGCTCACGCACTCGTTTGTTCCCTTTCTCTTTCATCCCCCCTCACCCCCACCCCCACCCTAGCTGTGCACACAAGGTCTCAAGAGTCTTTCTCTTAGATTTCGGAGGACTTTTTACCCATTCCTTCTTCCGCTCACCTCCTCCTCACCGTGCTGCCCATATACTTTTCCCCTCTTTCTCCTCTGCTTATTCCTCCTCACTCGTCTTCCTCCTCCTTCTCCTCCTTCTTCTCCTTCTCTTTTTTTTCCCTTTGTCCCCCTTTACCTTTTCTTTTTCTAACCCTTCCACATTGTCATCCTCTTGTTTTTCCTCTTCCTCCTCTCTCATCTCTTGCTTTTTCCCCTTTCTCCTTCCTCCTATATTTACTCCTCCTCCTCCTCCTCCAATTTCCTCATTTTCCTCTTCTCCTTTCTCTTGCTCCCTCTCACCTTCGTCCCGGTCCTCTTCGTCACTCTCTCCCTTCCCCTTCCTCTTCCCCTCCCCCCCCCCCCTGCTGTCTCCGCCTGTGACCCCAACCCCCTCAAAGCCCCCCCCCCCTCCCCCGCACACACCATTTCCACGACCTTTCTTTATT
>BOPN01000784.1:285068-287568 GCA_017312705.2 Penaeus japonicus
CTCCCTCCCTTCCTTTCCTCTTCTCCACCTTCCCCACCTCCCCTCCTATATTCTCCCCTAACTCCCCCCACCCCCACCCTTCTCGCTAATCTTCCCCCCTCCCCCCCTTCGTATTGTGGTCATTGAGCTTGTTACGACGATTACACGTGGCAGTACTTGGGGGTAGGGGAAGGGGAAGGGGAAGGGGGAGGAGGAGTGTAACGACACTAGTGATGACGATGGATGGAGGGGAAGGGGAAGGGGAAGGCTGGGTGTTACAACTCTAGTGATGACTATGGATGGAGGGAGTAAAAGGGGGATGTTACAACTCTAGTGATGACGATGGGTGGAGGGAGTAAAAGGGGATGTTACAATTCTAGTGATGACTATGGATGGAGGGGGGGTGTTACTACTCTTGGGAAGACAATGGATGGAGGGGGTGGGGGGGAGATGGGGTTAAGGCGAGAGAAGGGGAAAGGGGAAAAAAATGGTGTAACAACTGTAGTGATGGCGATGGATGCACTGTAGATGTAACATAGACGCCGCGTGCATTCTGTGACGGGTGATGTACATCGAGTGGCAAGTGGACTGTCGGCGGGGACCTTGGTGGAAACGATGGCGCAGGTAACGCGAGGTTGAGTGAGGTAATAGGGAAAGCATTTTGAAAGAGGGAGAGAGAGAGGGAGGGGGAGCGGGGAGCGGGGCGAGAGAAAGAGAAAGAGAAAGAAAGATAAGAGTGGAGAGAGGAAGGAGAGATTAAGAGAGGTAGGGAGAGAGAGAGAGAGAGAGAGAGAGAGAGAGAGAGAGAGAGAGAGAGAGAGAGAGGGGGGGGGGGTAAAGCGGTGATGCATAAGATATATAACGCCGACAATATAGCTAGTTGCAGGTCGGCGTGTATTGTGCCTCGCGGGGGCTATGGTGCCGATGACGAGGCAGCTGGCATGATACCGGTTGAGTGGCGTTTGATCGCGGGCCCGCACCTTGGACCCCCGATGCCCCTCGGCGCCGGGAACACGACCCCCGAAGGCCATCGTCGTGCTTTTATCAAATTAACGCCATGCTTTTGCCCTGCATGGCCGCGACGCTTGTTCAGGGGCCCTCACGGTCGCATCTCCGAGCGGGAGGCGACGCTCGTTCACGGGCCACCCCTCCCTCGCCCGCTGCACCCCCCCCCCCCCTTCCTTCCACTACCTTCTCCCCTGCCTCTTCCTCTTCCCATCCCTCCCATCCCATCCCATCCCATCCTCTCACCTCTTTCCTTTCCTCGGCCCATCACCTCCTCCCCCCTTCCCCTCCATGCCTCCTCTCCTCTCTCATCTCCTCTCCTCTCTCCCCTCCTCTCGTCTCTCCCCTCCTCTCTTCTCTCCCCTCTTCTCCTCTCTCCCCTCCTCTCTCCTCTCACCCCTCCTCTCCTCTCACTCCTCCTCTCCTCTCTCCCCTCCTCTCCTCTCCTCTTCTCTCCCCCAGTAGTAAAGTGCGAAGGCTGGCCCTGCACCATGGGGAACCCTCCCTTCCTCCTTCACTCCCCCCCCCCCCCCTTCTTTCCTTCATCCCGGTAACTTTTATTTTACTCTCCTCATCAGTCACAGAAGGACCCCCCCCCCCCCCCTCCCCCATTTACGCAGAAGAGTTGATGTTACGGCGACTTTCGGCTTACTTCTCGATGACCGGCACTTACATCACTCCGGAGGGGGGGTGGGGGTGAGGAGGGGGGAGGGATTTCATATGAGATTAAGGTAGGAAGAGATAGTGGGTAGGGATGGGAATGGGAGAGGGAGAAAGAGGAAAACGTGGGGGATAGAGGGAGGAGAGGGAGGAAGAGGGGGTGCGGATAGGGGTAGGAGGTGGGGAACATGGGGGATGGAAGGAGGAGAGGGAGGAAGAGGGGGAGAGGATAGGGGTAGTGCGGTGAGAGGGAGGGTTGGAACACGGGAGGGGGGGGGCAGTGTTGGGGAAAAGGGGAGGAGTTGACTGGGATGGGAGTGGGGGAGACAGCAGGGAGGGAGGGTGGAGGGGTGTGGGAGTGGGGGTGGTATAAGTGGGTGGAGGGTGGAGGGTGTGCTAGTTGGTGCAGGTGGAAGGATAATTGCGTGTTCCTGTGGTGGCCTTGATTTAGAAGAAGAAGAAGAAGAAGAAGAAGAAAGGATTAAGACTTCAGAAACAGAGAAGGACGAAAACGAGGAGGAAGAGGAGGAAGATAAAAAGACGAAGGGACTAAAGAAGAGGAGGTGAATGAGGTGGAACAAGACAAAGAAAAGGAAAATGATGATGATGATGAGGGGGAGGGGGAGGGGGAGGGGGAAGGGGAAGGGGGAAAGGGACAAGGCTCAGAAAAAGGAGAAAGAAAGAAAGAAAGAAAAGATCAGATGCAGTGAGAGTATCTTACACATTTTTTTTCCCTAGATGAATATTCCATTAATATTGATTTCCAATCATTATCACGCCATTATTGTTACTTCGTACGTGCAATGTTACTGCTCCACTCCCAGTAATGGAAACAAGTTACTTTTTTTTGTTGTGA
>BOPN01000784.1:292568-300068 GCA_017312705.2 Penaeus japonicus
CTCTCCGTCTCTCTCGCTCTCCCCTCCATTTCATTCCCCTCATTCTATCAGTGGCGGAAAGAGAACCGTCGTCTGCTAGCTGGGTGGGAGGAAGTGTTGGGGGTGGGGGGGGGGGGTGCGGTCGGGGTATGGGGGGAAGAAGGGAGGGGGGTATAGGTATTCAGGCACAGAGAAGGAAATTATAGTTCATCCACAAGGCGGACGTGACAACGAAGGAGGAAGGGAAGGAGAGGGAGAGGGAGATGGGAGATGGGAGGAGAAGTAAATGAAAAGGGAGGAGGAGGAGGAGGGAACGAGAGATAGAGGAGGGGAAAGGAAGGAACGAGAAAGAGAGAAGGGGAAGGGAAGGAGGAGGATGGAGAAAGAAAAAAAATAAAGAAGGAAAGAAAGGGAGAACGAAAGTGAGAGAGGGGAAGAGGGAGAGAGAGAGAGAGATGGACAGACAAAGGAACATGATTATTAGAGAATAATCAGAGAATTAGAGAGACGACGTTGAAATGAATCGTGGCGCTTAAACGTGTATACGTGGCCCATGATATCTCACCCGCTTGCCTGGCTGAGCTGATACGAGAAGCATATTTAATATCTCTCTCTCTCTCTCTCTCTCTCTCTCTCTCTCTCTCTCTCTCTCTCTCTCTCTCTCTCTCTCTCTCTCTCTCTCTCTCTCTCTCTCTCTCTCTCTCTCTCTCTCTCTCTCTCTCTCTCTTAACCATATGTCTACACAAGGTTACATGCATGTGTACCACACACATGCGCACACACACTCATGAAAGATTCATGCTGAACAAGTTGTAAGCAAGACAACGACGTTTGTGGTTCACGCACACAAACACACACAAACAAAAGCACATCTACCTACCTACCTACCTACCTACCTACGCACCTACCTACGCAATACCACTAGCGGGTTGTATAGGCGTGGTCAGGCAGCTAGATCTCTTATTATCGAATCGTCTCCACGTGTAGTCATCAAGTGCGCTCCGTGGCCGAATGGTTGTTACGCTGTAGTTTGTTCCGGACACGTCGGTTCGGAAGGAATTTATATAAGGTTGCGCACTCCGGTTATTCAGAAGGACACCGTTTTCTAAGTTTGTTTTGCTGATTTTTTTTTTTTTTTTTTCGTAATTGGTTGTGTACTTTTTTTTCAATTGTGTGTGTGTGTGTGTGTGTGTGTCATAGCAGTTGTGGTTCTGAAACCTTTGCCGTTTGCGGGAAGGAAACAAAACAAAATGGAATGCACGTACCTCTTCCCTGAAATGTGTGTGTGCGTGTGTGACGCAAGTGGGAAAATAAAAATAAAAACAATTCTTGGGACGTTGAGAATAGCAGCTTTGTAATTCGTTCGACTCTGTGCATCAGATAAGGTTTGATAAGGTGAAGTGAACGAGGATGATCATGAAAGCGATGTTTGGGGTTTGTTAAATGTAAGATGATTGTGAATTCCTGTGACATGCATGATACGGGCAATGCAACAAGCACAGTGATTTAAAAGGCCGGGGACATCGAAACGGAAAGAGAAAATGCCGAGACGGTGTGTGTCAGTGAGCGGACAGAAGATAAAGGAAGAAAAGAACGGACATGATAATTAGCTTAATGAAGGTGCTAGTGGTGGTGATGTAATGGTAAATAATTGTGGTAATGGTAATGATAATGATCGCGATAGAATCATGACGATTGATAATGGTGATACTTTCGCAACTGGTGCTCGTCATGAAAGGCTAATTTTAGTTTTGATATTTTTACGGTGAAATTGTTATTATTAACCTGAAGATGATGTCGATAAAAATGTGATTGCGTAAGGTATTAAAATGACGAAAGAGAGAGAGAGAGAGAGAGAGAGAGAGAGAGAGAGAGAGAGAGAAGGATGGTTGGAGCGAGTGACGTTAGTAATGGCGGCCTGTGCATTGGGACGCAAGGGTCATGGCCGTCCCTTATCTGAATATAATATCTGATGTTGAGATTCGAATCAAATTATACATACACAAATCATCAGTATTCTAAGGCGCATGGGTAACATAGGATTTTGAAAGGAAGAGTCCCATTATGAGATCTCTTCTACAGTAAAGGTTTGTCTTTATGGTAATGGCATTCAGCGTGTTAATGAATCCCCTTCTGAGAACACGGCGAAGATTCGTGGCAGGCATCCCCCGCGTCCGTGGCGTTACGCCGGAGACAAAATACATAGTGCGCTGGAAGGAATTCAACCGTTTCAGAGAGCTTGTTGAGGCATCTTATTGTGAGGATGAGAGGGTCTTAGGTATTCCCGAATCACACAGTCCAGGCTGTTTACACCGACGTGCCCCCTGTGCCTTCGACGCTTGCCTCTCCCCCTTGGCATTGCTTGGCACTCGAGGTGCACGAGGGGAATCCAAGCGTGCAATGGTGCAAACGTGTGTCTAATCGTAGATGAATAATAACCGGTAGTTTATGAGAGCGGCGGTCGGTTTAAGCGCGGTGTATTTTGTGGCCGTGGTGTACCCAGCGACTTGTTTTTTTCTCCGAGCGCAGCGTCCGGTGTCAGAATGGTTCGTCTGCCTCTCCGAGTGAAAACGTCCTTTTCTGGCATTAGTGTTCATTCTCATTTGGGGAGGAGGGGAGGGGGAGGGGGACGGGGGGTGAGGGATTCGTATTATTCTCCCCGTTTCATTCTTATTTTCCCCCTCCTCCTCTGCCTCAACACTTACGGCTTTATTTACGATTTTCTGGCTTGCAATGTCAAGGCTTGCTGTGACGCTGGCTTTGCATGTAAATCAGGATGTCGTAATAATTTGGGAGTCGTCGGTCCCTCAAATGATTTTTTTTTCTTCCACATTATTTATATCGAGGCGTGTTGAGTCTTCCTTGCATTGTTGTCTGTGGCGATTGTTTGTTATTTTGACGCGAGGGGGGAAGTACGTATCGTAATGCCTTCGGTTGAAATGACAGTTTTATGAATGTTGGTACAGGTGCGTTTGGCAATACCGCGCCAGCAGCTTGCCTTGCCGCACTCGCCTTGGTTCGCTATGGCGGGGTCCTGCGCCAAGACCTGGTCAGTGGGCCAGTAGTCTTTAGCGTTAGTTTTTATACGCTCAATGGGGTCCTTGTTGTCTTGTTATCTGCCATTTTGCTATGAAATGGTGCGTGGTTTCCAGTGCTTTTCCGCCGAGTGCTGTGGGAGATATGGAAATTTATAACGGGGGCTGGCTGAAAATAATTCGGTCGTGATGCCAAGTGTGATATTTCTCGTTTTTTGCTGTTTGGTTTATGATTTGTGTGGACGGTGAATTAGCCTGATATGTATTTTCGGTGGAGGGCATAGCTGTTCATTGCTTGTAAATGTATCATAAAGTTCTTTTGTGTCCTAAAGCGGTGGTCTGTTCTCCAAATGTGGCATAACTGAGTATAATCTGCATTCATAGAAAACGGGTCAAATATGGGCGAGGCTTTAATACAAGCTAACTGGCAACTCATCGCGGGAAAGGTTGCAAGCAGTCTATTATTACGATTCATACACGTGCGTTTATGTCATACGTGATTCTTCGGTCTGTCATACGGGACCGAACAATCGTCGAAGAGATCCTGCAGCTAATTTGTAATTCGTCATCGTAGTTTATTCCCTCTTTACTTGTTTATTGTTTCCCTGTGGGCTCGTGGAGTAACAGATCCGCAGACTTTAGCACGTTAGAAAAAAAAAACTTTATTACGTATTTTCTCTCTCATGTTAGAAAAAAAATGGCAGGTGTTAGTAAACCAAATTTGCTCTTCTGTTTTTTTCGGTAATCTAAATGAAATTGAAATCTCAAGCACGAGCAATTGTCTCGGTACCGAAGAGGACGTCGCGATGCTCGGGGTCTGGGTTGGGGGAGGGGTGACGGGGTCTACTGGGGTCCCATGATTTTGGCGAGTGAGGGCGGAGGGGCGGAGGAAGACGGTGGGGATGGGCAGAAGAGGAGAGGAGGGGGGGGGGAGGAAAACGGATGGAATGATTTGCCGTCTCTCTCTTTCTCTCACTCACTTAGTCGCTCGCTATCATTCTCTCTGACTCACTCTGTATCTCGCTATCATTCTCTCTCTCTCTCTCACACACTCTGTCTTTTCATTTATCAATCTATCCGTCTCTGTCGTTTTTTTTTCTGTTTTTCTCTCTCATATTGTCTTTCTTTATTTTCTCGCTCTTCCCCTCCCTGTTTTGCGCCCCTCTTCTCTTTCTATTATTAAGAAATCCTTTGTGAAGATTTCTTCGTATAATTGTTCTATATTTTTGTTATTGTGCTATATGACAGGATACATTTATATTCATAAGACATTATTTTGATTAAAGTCACCATTTTCTTTAACATGTCCATCGTAGTGACCATCTTCGCCATGTCATTACGTTGTTGACTCACCTACGATTCCCTCTCTTTTCAGGTAAGAACTGGTGACGTGGCGGTTCGTTGGGCCTGCGTACCCTAGACCACACTCGTTCGCTCGGTAATTGATAGCTGGTGGGTCGTTCTCTCTCTCTCCCTCTCTTTCTCTTCTCTGCTCTGCTCTCTTCTCTTCTCTTCTCTTCTCTTTCTCTTCTCTGCTCTGCTTCGCTCTCTTCTCTTCTCTTCTCTTCTCTTCTCTTCTCTTCTCTTCTCTTCTCTTCTCTTCTCTTCTCTTCTCTTCTCTTCTCTTCTCTTCTCTTCTCTTCTCTTCTCTTCTCTTCTCTTCTCTTCTCTTCTCTTCTCTTCTCTTCTCTTCTCTTCTCTTCTCTTCTCTTCTCTTCTCTTCTCTTCTCTTCTCTTCTCTTCTCTTCTCTTCTCTTCTCTTCTCTTCTCTTCTCTTCTCTTCTCTTCTCTTCTCTTCTCTTCTCTTCTCTTCTCTTCTCTTCTCTTCTCTTCTCTTCTCTTCTCTTCTCTTCTCTTCTCTTCTCTTCTCTTCTCTTCTCTTCTCTTCTCTTCTCTTCTCTTCTCTTCTCTTCTCTTCTCTTCTCTTCTCTTCTCTTCTCTTCTCTTCTCTTCTCTTCTCTTCTCTTCTCTTCTCTTCTCTTCTCTTCTCTTCTCTTCTCTTCTCTTCTCTTCTCTTCTCTTCTCTTCTCTTCTCTTCTCTTCTCTTCTCTTCTCTTCTCTTCTCTTCTCTTCTCTTCTCTTCTCTTCTCTTCTCTTCTCTTCTCTTCTCTTCTCTTCTCTTCTCTTCTCTTCTCTTCTCTTCTCTTCTCTTCTCTTCTCTTCTCTTCTCTTCTCTTCTCTTCTCTTCTCTTCTCTTCTCTTCTCTTCTCTTCTCTTCTCTTCTCTTCTCTTCTCTTCTCTTCTCTTCTCTTCTCTTCTCTTCTCTTCTCTTCTCTTCTCTTCTCTTCTCTTCTCTTCTCTTCTCTTCTCTTCTCTTCTCTTCTCTTCTCTTCTCTTCTCTTCTCTTCTCTTCTCTTCTCTTCTCTTCTCTTCTCTTCTCTTCTCTTCTCTTCTCTTCTCTTCTCTTCTCTTCTCTTCTCTTCTCTTCTCTTCTCTTCTCTTCTCTTCTCTTCTCTTCTCTTCTCTTCTCTTCTCTTCTCTTCTCTTCTCTTCTCTTCTCTTCTCTTCTCTTCTCTTCTCTTCTCTTCGGGAGGAGGAGGAGGAGGAGGAGGAGGAGGAGGAGGAGGAGGAGGAGCAGCGAAGAGCCGGAGCAGGTGAGCGCATCGCCCATTCACGGTAATGCAGACGCGTGCGGTGTGATGCTGTGATAATCGCTCCGCCACTTAGGATGATTATGGTAATTACGATGCTGATCGCTGTTTACGATGTTTACGGAGAGAGACCGTTATGTATTTTTTTTTCTCTCTTTTTTTCAAGTGGTAAGTGGCAAGGTAAGAATGAATGATCTTGGACGGAAGCGATGTCATGTCAGGAGACAATAGCATCGGGAATGTTGTTTTATCGTGGGTGGTGTTATCTCCGTTATCCTCGGGGGATGGGGTGGGGGTGACGGGGGTAGGGGGGGGGAGGTGGGGGTGGTGGTGGTGGTGGTGGTGGTGGGCGGCCGATGTTGGTCTGTGTTATGCAACGAACAATGGGAGTGATTTTTGTTGTTGGGCAAATTTCACTCTCGGTCTCTCTCTCCCTCTCCCTCTCCCTCTCTCCCTCTCCCCCTCACATTCTTCTCTCCCGCCTCCCTCCCTTACCCCCCCACCCTCTCTCTCTCTCTCTCTCTCTCTCTCTCTCTCTCTCTCTCTTTTCCTCACCCTCTCTCCTTAACCCTCTCCCTCACCCACACCCTTCTTCATTTTGTCCCTCCACCCCCTCCGTTCGCCATTCCTTCAAACGTTCTCGGCGCCTGAAGTTTTGGTTAAGGCGGAGCGTAGACAGATGGGGGGGGGGGGGGTGAATAGAGGGAGGGAGTTGTTACGCAATAGAGCCATTTGTAAGGGACTCCCCTCCCCCTCCCCCTCCCTCTCCCTCTCTTACCTTGGCAACGCTTACTTTGGCTCTTCTACTCCCCCTATCCCTTCTACCCCCCCCTCCTCCCATTCCCCTCCCTCTTCTCCTGTACCCTCCCCCAGCCTATCCCCTATTCCATCCACCCCCTCCCACTCTCTTGCATCCCCTTCCCTGCCCCCCTCCCCCGTCCTCCTTCCCCTTACTCCTTCCCCTTACTCCTTTACCCTCCCCCCTCCTCGTCTTCTTAACCCCCCTCCTTCCCTTCCACCCCCTCCCACCCTCCCTCCCTCCCTTCCATAGGGCGTGGCGACAAGGAGGTGCCACTCGTTAGTACCTGGGGATGGCGTCATGAAGGTGTTATGTTGCTACTGTTCAGGAATGTCTTTTCTGTTTTGTTTTGATTTGTTTTTGTGTTGTTTAGTCAGTGTTTTATTTTGTCATTTGTTTGTTTGTTTCATTTGCTGTTGTTATTTAGATGGTATTTTTTTATGTTTGATATAATGTTTGTTTTAAATTTTTATGAGTGTTTGGGGATGTTTTTTAGTGAGAGTTGCGTCATGTTAGCATTGTATTGTTTTCGTTTTTGGCATTTTTACTTCATCTCTCTCCTCTCCTTCTCTTTTCTCCTTCTCTCTTCTTCTCTTTCCCTACCTCTCTATCGCCTCCCTTACCCCCCTCCCCCTCTCTCCCTCAACTTCTTCCACACTCCCGTCCCCTCTTTCTCATAGCTGCGTCGCCGAGGTCGTTTTGAAGCGAAAACCTCTTGAGTCGTGATTTCTCTTTTTTTCTTTTTTTTTCGGAGGACCCTTGGCGACTTTGATCTGTATTTGCGTGCGTCTTTTTTTCTCTCTCTTTCCTTTTCTTTTTTAGCCTGTGACGGTTCGCTTTTTTTTAAGTTACAGAAGTAAGGGTTCGTGATTTGATTTGATTGATTTTATTGGTTTATTTGGTTTGTTACATGTTTTTTTTCTTCCAAGTAAGCATTATTGTTGCTGCTCGTTATTTTGTTAATTGTTTATTTATTTATCTCTATTTCTCTATCTTTCTATCTCTTTATCTCCATACGTTAGTTGCCTCATGTCTCTCTGCCTGTTCCTCTGCCCGTAAGACCGCACGATATCGGAGACCGCGGTTTAGACCAGCC
>BOPN01000784.1:312568-320068 GCA_017312705.2 Penaeus japonicus
TGAGTAATGATTCTGCACTGATACGCCTCAGCTCACGCGGCCGGCATTATTCTCTCGGGCCCTCTCTTTTCTCTCTTTCCTGTTCTCTTGTTTTGTTTTTCTTTTCTTTCTTTTCTCTTTTACGTCGTGGATTCTGTTCCTTCCCCCTTTTCTCCTTGTCTCTCTCTCTCTCTCTCTCTCTCTCTCTCTCTCTCTCTCTCTCTCTCTCTCTCTCTCTCTCTCTCTCTCTATTTCTTTCTTTTTTTCTTCTCTTTCATTGTGGGTTCTTCCTCTTTGTCCCTTTTTCTTGGTCTCTCTTTCTTGTCTCTTTCATCATGGATTGTCCCTCTTCCCGCTTTCTCTTGGTCTCTCTCCTTCATCGTGGAAACTTCCTCCTCCGTCTATTTATTTATTTTTTTTTTCCTTTCTAGTTTCCTCGCAATATCCTGCTTCTGTTTATGGTCTGTCGTCCGTTCTCGCTCTCCTCTTCCTCCCCTTTTATTTCCGTCTGTACGTTCCTCCTCCATTTCTTTGTCTTTCCTCTTTTCAGTTCTTGTCCCTCTTTCGCTTTTTCTTTCTATTTTTTTTTTGTAGCCCTTTGCCTATCCCTTCCCTTGCTTGTTTTCTTTCGTTTGCGTCTGCCCCTCCTTCCCTCTTTCCTTCCTTCTTTCTTTCTTTCTTTCTTTCTTTTTCTTTTACCTTTCATCTTCCTCTATTTTCTTTGTTTCGCCCCTTCATTTTTTTTTTCATTTGAGTCTCCCCTTCATCCTCTCCAATCATCTCTCCCATGCTCTTCTCTTTCTCTTCACGTCGCTTCTCCTTTCCTCTCCTATCCTTTCTCTTCCTATCCTATCCTATCCTATCCTATCATATCCTATATTATCCTATATTATTCTTTCTTCTCCTCTCCTTCCCTCCCCGACCCCCTCTACCCTTCACTTGCTCTTTCTCTCTTATTTTTTCTTCGTTTTGTCAACATCCCCACTCCCTATCCGGTGCCGGAAATGCCCCTCCCCCTCTGCCGCGGCTCGAGGAGTGATTCTTCAGACAGCGAGAGCCCAGTTTGCTCTCCCTGGGAGCATTTCCTCTCCATCTTGTTTGTTGTTATTGGTTCTAATATCAGCGGAGAGAGAGAGAGTGAGAGGAAAGTGTGTGTGTGTGTGTGTGTACGTGCGGGCGGGCGGGCGGGCACGCGCTGGTGTGCGAGTTTTCGTTCTGACAAAAACTTCCACGTCATGTTTTATTAATCGATGATGAGGAAGGCACGATTCCATTGTTATTATTTCGTCATTAACCGCGTTTGTTCTTGGCTCGGGGTGATTGCGTCATTCTAGGGAGCAAGGTATCATTATTATTTTATTATTTGCACAACACCTGTCCTCAGAAAGGCTTGACAAACACCTGCTCAGGGACACCAGGTGCTTTCTGTTGGGGAAAATGTGGCGGTGAGGAAATGGAAAAGGGGGACGAAAGGAGAGGGAAAGAGAGGAGACAAAAGGAAGCAGTTGTGCAAGGGAAAGGAGAGAGGGGGTAAAAAGGAGACGAAAGTTGTAAGGTAAAGGGAAAGAAAGGGGAAGAGAAGAGATGAAAGGGGAGAATTGCAAACATTGGGGAATGGGGTAAAAGTAAAAATATGGAAAAAGAAATTTAAAAAACGAAAGAAAAGAGAGATGGGGAGGAGGATGAATTGGCGTGGGGGGGGGGGGGGGTGGCGAAGGGTGAAGGGTGCAGTAAAATTTATGGCCTCCAGATGATGCTCTTGTTACGGACCGAAGTCGGGAGGAACATACCAAGTTGTCATGGTAACATAATCAGGAATGTAAATGGGTGCTAATAATAATGATGTGGGAGAGGAGGGTGACAGTGAATGTAATACTCATGATAATCGTCATGATTACCATGAATAAAGGAGTGAGAACAGGATAGCATTAGGATGGTGCAAGAAACCAGCGGGAGGAAATTTACACACATTATTGGCGGGAGAGAGACGGATACACAGACAGACATAAAAGTGTCTGTTTAAGGGGGGGAACTTAAAAGTGTTTGTTTGGGGGGAGGGGGGAGATTGAGGTGATCAGAGGGAAGAAAAGCATACATAAGTAGTAGGATGAACTTGTGGCTTTGAAATTCCAATATTTAAATGCCTGGGTGGATGAAAGGCCGTGGGCGGGTGGGTGGTGGTTTTGAGCCACGGTGACCCGCCCCTGAAAAAAGGAGGCGACGAAGGCATGGTGACGAACAGGCCGAGTACAGGGCTTCTTGTAGACCTAGTAAGGCTTGTGGCTTATCCTCTCCGGTTGAACTATCCAGAAATGTATTATTGATTGATGTGTGTGTCTTTACCTTTATCTTTATGGATCTATCCATCTGTCTGTCTGTATCTAAATCGGGAATTATTTTATGATTTGTTTTTTATTTGTTTACACGCACGCTCACGCACACAGATTTGTATAAGGGAGAGAGAGAGAGAGAGAGAGAGAGAGAGAGAGAGAGAGAGAGAGAGAGAGAGAGAGAGAGGGAGGAAGGCGGCCCACGCTCTTGTGTACAAACACTACATCTGTTGTACAGCACATGTCCTTTCCGCTGAACTACAAAACATTGTATGAAGTCGGCGTGACGTGTCCGCACAATCGGACAGGTGTGTGCACATCCCAGTCGGTTTGGCACAAGTGTTAACTGCGTCGAAAGTGGAGGGGGATGTGTGTATCTGTGCTTGTTTGTAAACACGTGTGTATTGAGTTACGTGTGAGTGTGTGCTTAAAGATTAGATGATAACGATGATTATTTTGGCTATCAGCTAACTTGGGAAATGCTATTATGTTGCATGCAAATTAGGAGTGGGCCATTTGTGCTTGCATGCATGAAAGGGGGGAGGGGGTTCCATGCTGCAGGCACAAGGCACAGCTTGAGCACTTCGGACCTACACAACAGCCTCTGTGGCCTTGAACTCCTGTCAAAGGTCAGCCTGCTCTCTCTCTCTCTCTCTCTCTCTCTCTCTCTCTCTCTCTCTCTCTCTCTCTCTCTCTCTCTCTCTCTCTCTCTCTCTTTTCCCCTCTCCTTACCCCCCCCCCTTTCCCCTTCCTCCTCGCCTATCCACGTCTACACACATGCTTCCTTGGCTTCTTCTTGTTTTGTGATAATCTTCCGAAGACGCAGGGTTGTCCACCCGGTTTATTGTTTCGTTTAGTTGATATTTTTTATGTATTTATTTATTTTTCATTTAATCTAATGATTGTCTTGATAAGGGGCCTGTTTGCATTTTCCTTCTTGTTATATTTAGGGAATACTGAGGAGAGAGACTGGGCTGGGTGGAGTGGGAATGGGAAAAGAGGGAAAGAGAAAGGGAGAGGCAGAGAGAGAAACAGAAAAGAGGGAAGGAAGGAAGAAAGAAAGAGAAACAGAGAGAGGGAGGAAATTAGTTGGTTGGGGTGCTGGGGTAGATGCAGAGCGAATATACTGAGAGAACTTTGACGGGCACTTTCTTTGGCTTCTCGTTGCTTGTTGCACATAATTTATTAGTCCATTTAGGCGTGCGCTTTGTGTTCTTTCCGCTTGATATTTATTTTGTATGCGCAGCTTCATGTTGCAGTTATTGTTATAGTTATTGTTTGTTGTCTTCGTCTGTTTGATCATGATTCATCACCAATGTAACTTATTTTGGAGATCTACCTGTGACTATTAGGAAGGAAAGAGACGGGATGGACAGAAGATTGTATTACCTGAAAATAGTATAGTTGTATAATAAGATGAAACTTTTTCGTATTATTGAACAATAAAGCTATAAGAAATTATATTATTTCATATACTGAAAGTAAAGTCGCAAAGCTGTAAAGAAAAGGTGATAGTTTTACGTACTAATAGTATGGCTATGTAGGCTGAGGCTAATATTATGAAAGATATCGAGCTTGCGAATAATACGCTGGTCGTGAAGGAGGTGTTGTTGCGTGAGGCGTTGGGCCAGAGAGATCCGCCGCGTGATATGGCTCCCCCCCCCCCGTATTTGCTATGGGTTGCAGTACTCCTTTCTGGGTTGGGCTGGTGAGTGGCATAACTTTATAGTTGGATATTGAGTGTTGTGGGTGCACGAACACTCACTCATATACATGCGCGCGCGCACACACACACACACACACACACACACACACACACACACACACACACACACACACACACACACACACACACACACACACACACACATATATATATATGTATATGTATATATATATGTATGTATATATGTATATATAATATGCATTTATTTATTTATATTTTTATATATTTAATTGTGTAAATATAAGAGTGTCAGTCTTGTTTCCCCACTTTCTAAAAAGATTCCCCTTCTCGAGGAACACACGCACACACACACATACACTAGCGTCTTGACAAAGACCGGAAGAGAAGGACACAAAACTTCCTTTAGCAGACAGAGAGAGAGAAAGAGAGACAGAGACAGAGAGAGAGGGGTGGGGGGAGGGGGGAGGGAGGGAGGAGAGTTGAACCTTGAACCAGCGTGTAATACTTCTGCGCGTGATATGGGCATTGGCCGAGGGGGAAGGAAAGGGGATGGGAGGAGGAGGAGGAGGGGGGGGGAGTGGACGCTTGCCAACCATTGATTATTTTCAATAAATTATGAGGCAACCTGATTACGGGCGTGTGTGCGTGTTTTGTCCCATTATGCGAGTGTGTACGCGCGCGCGCGCGCGTTTGTTTGTGTTTGAGTGTGTTGCTTGCTTGTTTGTTTGTTTGTCTGTGTTTTTATTTTTATTTTTGCTTTTATTTTCTCTCATATTTATGTTGTTTCTCTTATATTGAGTTTTGACCCTTCCTCGGTGTGATGCTTCTGTGATTTATAATTGCATTTATTATTGTTATTATTATGATTAGGATTAGTGTAGTTCTTATTATTATCATCATTATTGCAATTTATCGCCTTATTTTAGCGATTTTATTTATCTTATTATTTTTTTTACCTCTTAGGGTTAGAATTCTTTTTATATCTTTCTTTTTTTCTCTCCTTCTCTCGCTTTCTTTTTCTTTGTGTCCCCTGTTTTTATTGTTTTACCTCTTTCTCTCCCCGTGCTTTTTTATCCCACTATCTGCAGTTCTCTCCTTATTTTAGATTGCTGGTCTCGTGTGGCGGCCATTGTTCCATTTGACTCACCATTCCTCCCCCTCCTCCCCCTCCCTTCACATCCTCTCCCTTTCCCCTTCCATCCCCTCCCCCCCTCCCTTCACATCCTCTCCCTTTCCCCTTCCATCCCCCCCCTCCCCCCTTTTTTCTTCTGTCCTCTTCTCCTCTCCCCCCGTCCTCACTTCGTCTGCCTTGTCCCCCCCCTCTCACTTTCCTCCTGCTTTCTCCTCTTCTATCCCCCCTTTCTTTCTTTCTTTCTTTTTTCCCCTCCTTTCCCCTCTTTATCGTACTACGCTTCTTGGCTCTTGTCTTTTTTTTAATGTTTCTAACATCATTATCATTAACACCACATATCATCACCATCATTAACACCACATATCATCATCACCATCATTAACACCACATATCATCACCATCATTAACACCACATATCATCATCACCATCATTAACACCACATATCACCACCACCAACAACAACAACCACAATCATCACCTTTATCTTCATTGTCATTACCACTATTATTAATTTCGCTGCACTGCGTCCTCCCAAGTTAATTAATCGATTATGTGTATATAATTTTTTTTCCACTTCCGTCGCGCTGTCTTTGTCTCATTATCACCAGTGGTAGTAGTAGTGGTTGGTTGTCATTGCTCCTGTATTTGCCCATTACTGCTGTTGTGGGTGTTGTTTTTGTTGTGGTTGTGGTTGTTGCGGTTGTTGTCGCTGTCGTCTGTGTTGATTTTTGTTATTGTTTGTGTTGGTGTTAATCGTGGGTATGGTTAGTATTGTTTATGGTATTGTTATTGTCATTGATATTAATTGGTATTAGTTATCATATTATTATATTGTTAATAATTATGTTACTATTATTGTCATTTTATTGACATGATTTCTATTGTTGTTTTTAGTTTATATTGTTTTGTAATTGTTATTGTAAATATATTGTTTTTTATTATGTTTCGTTCTTGGGGGTAGTAGTAGTAGGAGAGAGAGAGAGAGAGAGAGAGAGAGAGAGAGAGAGAGAGAGAGAGAGACGCAGGAACCCGGCCTCCCCCGGTGTAGCAGTAACAGATCAATAGCGATCATGCCTTTGTCCCGGCCCTTCCTATATGCCCGCAGCTGCCTACCTAGCCTGCCACCATATCCTGCCTGCCCTCCTCTCCCGCTCTGCACTGCCCCTGTGCCCCCTGTGCCCCTCTGCTCGCCATGGCCATGGCCCTCCCTTCTCCGACCATCTTGTCTCGTCTAGTCCTACCCTATGCCCTCCCATACCCTCCTCTCTTCTCTTGCCCTACCCTCCAATACCCTCCTTTCTTGCCCAGTTCTCCCATACCTCCCCTGCCCCTGCCCCTGCCCCTGCCTCTTCTCCTGGCCGGTCTTGCCTTGCCCTTTCTCCGCTGTCCTCTTGTCCTGTCCTGCATCGCCCTTTCCCCATGACCCCGCCCCGATTCTGCCCTTGCCCTGCCCCGCTAGCCTATCCCACACAGGCCTACCCGAGCCTACTCAATGTGGCCCTATTCTGCCGGATAGTCCTGCACGCTGTCGGCCGCTCGTTTGTTCGTTCGTTTTCATCTTGTTTATGACCCCCCCCCACGCACACACACACCGCACTCATGTGTATGTACGTGTCTGCGTATACGTAAATTACATGCATTTAGAAGGGATATATCCATGTATACAAGCACATGCATTCATATTTATATATGTATATGTTGTATGTATAGGCATGTATAGGGTATATATACACACACGTATGTTTTTGTCGAACGTCAGGTGAGAGAATGGAGGAAGGGGGAGGGAGGGAGAGAGAAGCTTACTAAATGAGAGAAGCAGAGCGACCTTTATCTCGACCTTCCGTGACCTTATGTCGTATTCCAGTACAGGAGGCGCCGAGGCATGTGACCTTTCGGCTCTACGTGTGTTATTAAGACGCGCAGAGGCTGCCGAGATGTGTATGCACGCACGCACGCAAGCAAGCAAGCACGCGGGCAAGGAGAGAGGGGAGGGAGGGGCAGGCTCAGAAAGAGGCCAGAAAAGAGCACGCATGACCTTGTATGGACTTCACAAGGTCGACGTAGAAGGAAGAAGTGCGGGGGGAAAAGGCCGGGATTTGAACCCAAAGGCGAGGTAGAGGAAGAGAGTGACTAGTGCGAAGGAAGAAGGGAATGGAGAGAAGAGGGAATAAGAAAGAGGGAGATGAAGGAACGGGAAGAGAGGGTGGGAAGGTGAGACTGGTTTAGGGGGGGTGGGTGGGGCTTAAGAGTACGAGAGGAGGGTGGGAGGGGTGGGGAGTGCGGCAACGGGATGGAAAGAATAGTAAAAGAGAGGGATGGGGGAGGGGGGGTTACGAAAGAGAGAGAGAGAGAGAGAGAGAGAGAGAGAGAG
>BOPN01000784.1:330068-342568 GCA_017312705.2 Penaeus japonicus
GATAGAGTTACGAATGCATGTTTTAAAGAGAGAGAGAGAGAGAGAGAGAGAGAGAGAGAGAGAGAGAGAGAGAGAGAGAGAGAGAGAGAGAGAGAGAGGAGAGAGAGAGAGAGAGAGAGAGAGGGAGAGAGAGAGAGAGAGAGAGAGAGAGAGAGAGAGAGAGAGAGAGAGAGAGAGAGAGAGAGAGAGAGGGGGGGGGGGTATATATATATATGTATATATATATATATGGAGAGAGAGAGAGAGAGAGAGAGAGAGAGAGAGAGAGAGAGAGAGAGAGAGAGAGAGAGAGAGAGAGAGAGAGAGATCTTCCCTGCAGCTCCTTTTCATCTTCGCGTTCTCCCACTTCCTGGTGCCCTGGTCCTGCTGGCCTGATGTTCCAGTAGTGCAGGGTCTTCCAGCAGGATTCCATGTCCCCCCCCTCCCTCCACCCTACTCCTTCCCTCTCCTCCCCCCCTCTCCTCCTCCCCTCTCCTCCCCTCTTCTTGTACCTCCTCCACCCATGGCACCACCCCTCTACTCCACGTCCCACTGCCCCTCCACCTATCCCACCTCCCTTCCTCCCCTCCTCTCGTCCACCCATGCTACCTCTCTTCTCCTCCTCCCTCTACCCCACCTCCCTTCCTTCCCGCCTCTCCTCATCCCCCACCCATGCTATCGCCCCTCTCCTCCTCCCTCCACCTCCCTATCCCCATCCTCATCCCCCTGCCCTCCCCTCCCCTCCACCACCTCCTGTATCACCCCTCCCCCTCCCCCTCCCCTCGGCCCGCTAGTGGTGGGTCTCGGCACTGTAGTTTACGAGTGTTCGGGACCAGTACAAGTTCGGGCGGTGGTCTGTGTGGCGCCTACCACAACAACCCTGCCGGCACCACAACCACCGCCATCGCGAACAGCCCCCCCCCCTTCCCCCACTGTCACCACACCATACCTTCACCATACCCTCCGCCGCAATCACCATACCTGCATGACTGCCACACTCCCGCCTTTACCACTGCGTCACCCCACCCGTTCATGAGCCAGGCTTGTCACCAGCCTCACAAGCATTGTCACCGTGACCTCATAACCGCCCATATCACCCCTCCTCCCCTCCCCCTCCACCTTCCCTCTCCCCTCCCCTCCCTACCCCTACACACGGCTTTACAACCTCGGTCTGGATGTGCTTGCTTGTTAGTAGATCCTCTCACGTGGAATGAGCTAAACACACAAACTCTCTCTCTCTCTCTCTCTCTCTCTCTCTCTCTCTCTCTCTCTCTCTCTCTCTCTCTCTCTCTCTCTCTCTCTCTCTCTCTCTCTCTCTCTCTCCCCCCCCCCCCCTCCCTCCCTCCCTCCCTCCCCCCCCCTCTCCCTCTCACTCTTTCACTCTTTCACTCTTTCACTCACTCACTCGCTGAAAAATTGCCTCTTAGACTCGATACTGTTTCATATTTTTACCTTATTGACGGACAGTATGACTAGGTGAATATACACGAAGGGGAGGGGGGGGGAATGGATGGGGGAGAAAGGGCACCCGCAGGTGTTGGAAAGATCACGCTTGTGCCAGGTGGAGAGCCATAGCTTGGCGTGTGTGTCAAGCGGGGTGAAGAGCGGAAGGAAGGGGGGGGGGGGGTCATGTACGGGAAGGGGGCCTTATTGGGATGGGGGGTGGGGGGTCATGTACGGGAAGGGGGCTGGATTGGGATGGGGGGAGGGTGGGGGTGAGGAATTTACTGCTGACTGTTTTATTTTTCGTACACTTGGAAGGGGTAAAGGGGGGGGGGGAGGGCAACCAACCATCTAGGAATGAGAACTTGTTGCATTACGTATTAATAGAATGGGGTGGAGATTGATTTCGCCCAGGCGTTGGTGTTGGTGTTGGATTTGCGTGTTGCTTTTCTTTTTTTTCTCTCTCTCTCTCTCTCTCTGTCGTTTGGGGTTCATTTGTTGCTGCCGGTGGTGTCTTTATCACCATCGCCATTATTATAATTCACCACCACCACCACCACCGCCGCCATCCTCTCCTCCATCGTCTTTTGTTATTCACCAATCGCATCATCATCATCAGCAGTGATTATTATTGCCTCCATAATTGCCCTTCAACACTTCGCCGCCAGTCCATCCATCGCCATCTAAATCTACCCGACCTTGTCCCTCTGAGGCCGCCATCAGATCCCCTCCTCTTCCCCTCCCCTCCCCTCCTGTTCTGCCATGCCACCCCTCGCTCTCCTCCCCTCCCCTCCCCTCCCCTCCCCTCCCCTCCTGTTCTGCCATCCCACCCCTCGCTCCCCTCCCCTCCCCACCCCTCCCCTCCTGTTCTGCCATCCCACCCCTCCTCTCCTCTCCGGTTCTCCCACCCTCACCCTCCCCTCCTCCTGTCCTCCCTCCCTCCGTCCCTCCGTCCCTCCGTCCCTCCGTCCCTCAACCCCACGCCGTTTAAGGTTATCTAGAACCCGCATCTCTTTCTGAACACTGTGGGGGCTCGACTCCTTTACCTGTTTCCTCCCCGGCGCAGCGCTGGCTGGGACTCTTAACGAGCTCGTTTCATGGTTGGCGACGCCGGTGTCTCTGCCATGGGGCGCTAGTTCCGTAGTAGTGAGGAAGAGGAAGGCGGCGCCCACGGTGATGGTGGCGGGAATGAGGAGAGCGATTGGATTAGTGTCTCCAGCTCGAGTCGTTGCTTGCGTTGCGAAGGGACGGGCAGGGCGGCGTTGTTTGATTAATACGTGGATAATTCTTTGGTATTGGGATTTGAAAATGTCTGAAAAGCGATTCTGTTCCTTTCCCATGCCTTGCGTCCCGCGGTTGCATTCGCTTGTTCTCGAAGCTAACCTCGCTTGCCTCCCGGCGGCCGTAGCGGGGCGCCGCCCTCGCCCGCAACCCCAACCCACGCCCAGAGGCAACCCCTTTCTCCCTCAGTTTCTGCCTGCATGCATCGCCCCCCCCCCCCCCCTGCCTTTTAGCCTCCTCTTCCTCTCCCCTCCACTCCCTCCCCTTTTCAACTCTCGTCTTTTTCGTGTTCCTCTTCTTCCCCCTGGTCCTCCCTCTCCCCTCCCCCCCGCTACCTGGCCCTCTGGGCAAGGGACGCACCGTGTCCGGGCTCAGTCTTGGCCTTCAAGGAACATTGCGACTAAGACTATGATGGGAATTGAAGATGGAGGGCAGAGGCTGTTCGCTCTTCCTCGTACGAGTCAGGAAGCTCGTTCCATATGTTACTTCTTCGTCGTCATTTTCTCTCTTTTAGACTTCTTTCAGTTCTTCCTACCCTTTTTTTTCTCGATTCTCCCTTTGTGTTATTAGTGACCAGACACAACACGACCATACTTTATACCATAATTGTGGCATCTCGTCCAGTTAGGCCAAGCCGGCGCACGTGGAACCGGCGGTCGGTCACGATAGATCTCGCGTTTTCTCGCTTTGTCTCGCAGACGCCTCCCACCATCACCTGTCGCTTGGCTGCAGGCTGTGGGGTGGAGGTGGGTAGGGGTGGGGGGGTTATTGAATATCGACATGTTTTTTACCTCTTTCTTTCTTTCTCTATTTCTTTCTTTCTCTCTTTCCTACTCGATTTCCTTTCCTTTTTTCCTTCCCGGTCTCCCTATTCCTCTTCCTTCCCCCTCCCCCTTCCCCCCTTTCCCTCTCCTTTTCCCTTTCTTTCCCTCTACCTCTCTTCTCTTTCTCCCCCATCCTCTCTCCCTTCCCCTCCCTCTCCCTCTTTCTTTCTCTCTGTCTCTCTTTCTCTCTTTCTCACCCTCTTAGCTTTTTTTCCTGTTCAAACTGGTTTTCTAACCAGGGAAGGACGCGCAGCTGGAGTGTATATATATTTTTTTTGCCTCAAATGATTAATTTTATGATCATTCTTAATGATGGTAATTATGAGCAGCATTGTTGTAGTTGTTGTTTTTGTTGTTATCATCATCATTCATTGATAGACTGATTATTGGCCATAATGTGCTTTGAAGAGAAAGTTTAGTGTAAAAAGGGAACTAAAGCAAGTCCCGGTGCAACGTGGATAGTTAATAATGCAAATCAGACTGAAACAAAGCGATTTATTATTTACAAAAAAGAAAAAAAAGATCCTTCGTAATCCCAAAATATATAATGTTTCGTGTTTAGCCTTTTTTTATTATTCTTGTTTTGTGTGTAGTTCGAGGTGTTTTCTGATTTTTTTATTTTTTTATGATGGCTTTTTGTTTGAAATATTAGGCAGTACTTGTGTGTTTAATACATTTTTATTACACTCACTCACTCAAAGCTACACAGAAAGACAAGTTCTCTAATTAATTCTTACCCAATTAATGTGACTAATGGATCCTCCCCCGCCCCTGCAGCACGAAGTGGTGTCCCTGTCGGAGAAGGTGGTCTTGCGGGCGGAAGATGTGATCGGCTGGATGCGGGCGGCGGGCGGTGTCAAGTGGGACAGAGGCCTCCTTGGCGTTTACTGCCCGCCCACCCAGGACACCAACGCGCCTACGGACGCCCATTACACACCTCCCATCTCAGGGGCTCTGGACATCAAGGAGATCATGAGAGAGAAAAAGTTAATAGGTGAGTGTTGGTTGGCGGTTCGTTTGTTTGTTTTCTCGCTCTCTCTCTCTCTCTCTCTCTCTCTCTCTCTCTCTCTCTCTCTCTCTCTCTCTCTCTCTCTCTCTCTCTCTCTCTCTCTTGAGTGGACGAGATACAATGTGAATTGTTTGCAATAGTGTTTGTTGATTGTAGACTCCATTTCAATTTCCTTGGGAGAGGAGAGCTTGACCGATGATCCATTCCCGCCGACGACACTTACTGACACCGCCGTCGCTTCCACAGGTGATGTGGTGGAACCCAACAGCTTACACATAATCATCCTCGCCTTCGACAAGTACTGCCGCATGCGGGCGCTGCTCAAGCGCTTGGAAGGAGTCGAGGAGGAGTTCATGCGCAGTCGAATCATCGTGGCGCTAGGTGGCTTCGTGGTGCCCTCGAGACGTACGAGAATGCTCTTCTGCAGAGACGTCTTCGACTACCCGGAATTAGAAGGCCACGACCTCTTATGTAATCATCTCTGTAAGTATAGAGCCTTGAAGTGCCTTCATGCTGTAATGATATAGTTGCAGTAGTCGAATTGATGATTTTTCCTCTTTGCGACGTGGGTTTCCCCGTCTCGAAGAGGCACATTTGCACCATAAACCGCATGCTCTAATGATACACAACTTATTTCTGCTGTGCGTTCTCTTGTCAATCCTTTCAGTTGATGCAAGTAATGAGTCACTTCTTCCCCTCCCCGCAGCGCCCAAACTGCAAGGTCGGCCGAGAAAGAAGCGGAAGAAGCCCACTGACTCGGAGTCCGAATCCTCGGAGACGTCGGAGGACATCCGGCCGCGACTCAAGGGGAAGCCGGGACTCACCGCCAAGCCCAACGGCCTCCGAGTCCTCGATCGCAAGAGCACCTCCCGCTCGCACTTGTCGCAGGTCAAGAGCGACTTTTCTACGCCCGCCTTGAATCGTCTAATAGAGGTTGACTTCATGTCCAAACTCCACAAGTTCATGAAGGATCGCAACACGCCAATCACCAGACTACCACACATAGGTTACAGACAATGTGAGTGTCCGGTATTTGCCTTGAATGCCACTCCGGTTTTGTTTGGTGAACAAAGGAAATGTTTGGTGATGATGAGAAGTAGTTAGGACTTGACAAATAAACAATTTTAAACATGTGGGTGGATAAACAAAGTGCTTCAGGGGAAATAATAGAAGTAACAGGAAAAAGTATGGACACAGGATGACAGCACTTAACCTGTTTTCAGATAAGTTTAAAACATATTTATCTGCTTTCTGCTTAATTCAGCATTGATATTGTAATTTATCAGTTGTTTTTACCTTTTCACATGTGTATTTTTGGACTTAAAATATGTACAATAACTTCAGATGCTAATATAGACAGTCTTGTTATTTATCTGTTCATATATATAGACAGTAGCTAGAATTGCTTATAATAATAGTTGTACTTGTGATGCATATGCAGATTATTAATTTTCTGGTTACTAAACCTCTTCTTCTGCCTTTCAGTGAATGTATTTGAGTTATTCACAAGAGTGCAGCAACTAGGTGGGTTTGATGCCGTGACAGAGAAGAAATTGTGGAAGCTCCTGTACGATGAAATGAGCGGCTCGACTACCTCCTCCTCCTCCTCAGCCAATCCACCGCAAAATGCACAGTCATTCTCCAGTATCATGAAGCGTCATTATGAAAGGTTTGACTTCTTTTAGTCTTTTGTTTTGCTTGTTATTTTTGTAGCTGGATGTGAGATTGATTGGAATTGGTATTTTGTAATGTATGCTTTTCATTTAAACATTTGGAAGATGATTGACTTTTTATGCAAATGTATAGAGTAATTTTTATATTTGTACATTTGTATTGGCTTATTTACACACACAAACACACTTTTTTTCTGAACTCCCACATAGATGTACATATTGTACTTGTCCAGAGACATTAACACCATCCTTTTTACTCCAGACTACTGCTGCCATATGAGAAATTCTTATTACAAGAGCAGAAGAAACTTTTGGGCATCGGAGCCACCAAGAGCAGCAAGGTAAAATCAGAGCCGGGAGAGCCCTCCGTTTCCATCCTCCAGGTAAGACCAGGGGCTTGTGGATGCTCCATGGTAGTGTTATTTAGTCTTAGTTACTGTGGTCAGTTCAGGTGTGGAGGATTCACATAAGTTCCTTTTTTCTTCTTCTTTTAACATACAGTAGAGAATGTACTCTGTGTACTCTTCATTCATTCACTCTACATGTGAATGAGTGTCAGTTGACCCGAGTTCAATTCAGAAGTGGAAATGGAAATATGCAGAGGTCATTGGTTGTGATTAATCAGTGCAAGATGTGTATTCTTCAAGAAAAGCCTCTAGGAAAACTACATAAGTCAGGACAAAGTTTACAGAGAATTTGTGTAGAAGACGAGGAATCTAGGACAACTTATCTGTTTGTTTGTGGCTGGAACTAGTAAACAAGAAACAGATGTAGGTACAATTGACTCACAAGTATCATAATATCCAATGTGGATTCATTTCCCCCATCCTTAATTAAGATATTCCTTATCCAATGTTAAGCTTCTAGTATCATTAAGAGAAAATTACTTGTTTCGCATTATTCTTAAATGACTGGTTGTTTTCTAGTATTATTTTGCCTAATACTTCATTGAGTAGTGTAATGTAATCTTTTCTAACTTCTATAGCCAATTCCTAGCATGGTTGAGATTTTCTTGATTATTTTTAGTCTGTTTCCAGGGTATTTGTATATCTTCTGAGTAGCTGTTTCACTAATGGAATGAACTGTTTTACTCCTTCACTTAGCATGTCAAGATGATGTTCAGAATATTTCTGTATTTTGCCTTACATACTGTTTGCTTTTTTTTTTTTTTGACAAACTAAAGTACATTTAAGATTCTGTCATTTTCCAACGGGATCTTGAGCAGGATGTTTTTTTTTGTATGTTTTTTCAATATATATTTATAGCAAATCTACAGGTAATAGCAGACAAATAATCTATAATGTAAACTTAGGTGAGGTCAGGATAACTTAAAGTGATTCTATTATTTTTTTTTTTTTACTATCGTTGAAATACAAAACAGGAACAATAATAATTTGCTGATGGTGTAAATACTGGCATCATATGAATAAAATTGGTGGTTGCAGCTTTCACATTTACATACTTGTCTAAAGTATTGGGAATTTCTTATATATACAGATTTTTTTATATATAAACTGGAAATCCTATTTAAACAAAAATGAATGCTAATAAAAGCTGGCATGATAAAGATGAAGACATGCTCCTTATCATATTAAAAGCAATAATTGGAATTCCTAATTCTATATTGTCCTTAAAAAAAGTATTGAAGTGGCTCACCAATTTCTGTATAGTAGAAATGGATATAAAAGGTGGTAATACTTAAAGTTGCAGTTTGTGTAGCAATCTAACTTCATTAACCCTCTCATGACGGGTGGTACACTACTGTACCGCACATTCTAGGCCCGTTCGCTGGGGACGCGATATGGCGTCGTTTATTCAATTGATTTAGGCCTATGCGTTCGAGAGCCCCGGCATTGTGACATGCAAGGCTGGAATGCCCCCGGCATGAATGGGTTAAGATTTGATGTTGCTTAACAATTTAAGAATCTCATTAAAGATTTTATGATATAGAAGATAATATAGGTTACTTGTTTATATCTGAAATATAGGTCTAGTTGAATTCCTGTTGCCATCTGGAAGCCTGATTTTGCTTTAGATTGAAAAAATAAATAATTTTGTTGATGTATAATTTGATAACGTACAAACCAGTTTTTTATCTTGCCATCTTTTTCAATGCCTTTTGATTGTACAATAAATTATCTATATTAAGAAAAGATCAAGTTAGATATGTATTTCCAGTAATGTGTATTATTATATTCTCCTTTCCATGATTGTTTTCCAGTAGGAAGAAAAACTGAAGTAGTAAATTTATTTTGCTTTTTGTGTGCTGAATTGAATTGCATTATGATTGAATTACAAACACACAGTTTTTGTGAGGTGCACATAGACCCAAATATTTGAAAGAAACATTTGAAATGTCAAAAAGAAACTAAAAGTATTATGGAAGTGAGAGCATTTTGTAGGGAAAAGTTCATTACTAATTGAAAAACTTTTTTTGTGCAAATATTAAACAAATGTTTAGCAATGAAGGGTGTGTTGTTTCATGGCAGCTTATCAATAAATCATATTACGATGTCAGTATTAACTCCATAGCATTTCTTGTTTCAAGGATGGGAAAGTTAGATCCATAGGTACATTAAAAAAACTGCTAGGGATTGCTGGGTGCATGATGGGTGTCGTTTCTCACAGCAGCATGTGCCAAGTGACAACAAGCCCTCTCTCAAGTTGGGGGGAACCTGTCCCAAGCTGCTACCTCCCCACGTACCTCCTGGCCACCATGGTGGGGCGCAGGAGGCACTTGGGTTGCCCAGTGGGCCTCTCACAGGGTCTTTAGGTGCTGCGCCAACTGTGGGTACACCACCCCAAGCCAGCCCTGCACCACCGGCCTCTGTCAGTCCTCCAACAACACCAACGGAGCTGACGGTAAGTTCACCTGCGGCGACAACACACAATCTGCTGCTGCTGCTGCCTGGTGACCTGGCTTGGTGCGCCCTAACCACCCTTCCCCAAAACCTTCCTGTCCTGCTTGACTCCTGTCCCGTCATGGGCCATGGAAACAATTAATACTCCCAGTACTACATAACCAACATTCCCTCCTTAGCATTTTGTTAGTACTTACCAAAGACATATTTACAGCCATGAAGATGGGGGGGTTATTTTGATTTTATTATATATATATTTTTTTTTTTCTATTGTTCAATATACTTCCTCATCCCCCTTCTTCTTAAGATAATTTCAAGAGAACCTTACATAAGTTTGAAAACACAGGAATGACCAGGTGGAACTCAGTTACGAGGGCTAAGTAGCACACCTCCCGATGGTCATGTGGTTCTCAGGGTCAGATTAGAACATCTTTAGACCATGATTACCTGTAGGTCGTACCCTGCTCAGTCATGTGCATGCCCTAACCTTTTATTATTTAATCATAGATTGATATTGTAATTGGCTCTTTTTCTTTTGCTTTATAGTTATGGAATGCTGTAACTTTGTGCATGGTAAATTTGTTGGCATAAATCATTTTGAAGTTAGGTACCTGATGATTGACAGTAGCAAAACATATATATTTTTTCTATGATGCATGCTAATAGTACTTACTTCCAGGAGAAATCATTATGTACCTAACTTTTAACATATTAACTTTAAAAGATTATAACATCATTATCACTAACCTTTCTGCTTTGGAAAGTTAATTTGGCTCTTAAAGGGAATTCCTAAACTGTTTATTACTGGAAAAGGTTTAATTGTAAAGTTTGTACAGGTTGATTGGTAACAGTCAAAATAATAATGATAATAAAGATGATATTGTTGTTCTTTACATGATGTATGATCCCTATTACTGAGTGAAATAACTTGTGTTAGGCTTTATCTGTTAAAGAGAAAAAATTACTGAAAGATTTCTAAGTCCTTATATTCTAGCAGAGTAAATTGGAGTGTTCCATCTTTTTATTTTAAGGTTTACATTTCGAGGAAATTAGCATAAATAGGTTTAATAATTTAGTATTCTAGTTTTAAGAGAAGCTTGTTTTCAGGTATATGTAAGAATCTTAAGTGTAGATTAATTTTGGTAAGGTAACAGTGGTATAAAAGGTAAAAGAGCATCATTATTATTATTATTATTATTATTATTATTATTATTATTGTTATGATTAGCCTTTAGTTTTAGTTTTTAACATGAAATAATTCTTTCCATATGAATATAAATAGATGTATAAAGTAAATAGATATGATAAAAGTACACAATCTCACTTGCAACTACTCTTAACAGTTTAACATACTCTGCATGGTATGTGACAAAATAATGAATCTAAAAATAGCTGAAAACTAATTTAATTTACAGATATTATATACTTCTTGTAGAGTTTATTTTTTATTATCATTGGCATATATTTTGAGAGCTAGAGAGAGGGAGAGAGTGCGTGCCTGCATTCGTGTGTGTGTGTTTGTTTGTTTGTTTGTTTGTGTTGAAATTAGATAAGTATCAGAACAGTTGTTGAATTTCATTTGTTTGTTATTGGTTTAAATTCTCTATGGCATTTGGAAGGTAATGACTGAGGAAATAATCAGGAAATCACAGCCTCAAACAAATAACTTTCATTTAAAGCGAGATTTCAAATGAAATTCAGCTGTGTGTGTATGCGTGTGTACAGGTGCGCGTGTGGGTGCACGTGTGGGAGTGGACGCACGTATGAGTGTGGGTATGGGTGTGTGCATTCATGCAAGCGCGTGTGTTTATGCTTGCGTGTGTCTTTTTGAATGTGCACATGTTTGCGTGTGTGTGTGTGTGTGTGTGTTGGGGGGGGGGGGGGTATGCCTGTTCTTGTAAACGTGTGCATGCATGTGTGTGTGTTTGCTTGTATTTTTTGAATGTGTGTTTTTAATGTGTTTGTGTTTGTATGTTTTTGAATTTGTGTGCGTGTGTGTGTGTGTTTGTGTACATGTTTGTGGACACTTTTATCTCTCTCCCTCTCTCTCTCTTTCTCTCTCTCTCTCTCTCTCTCTCTCTCTCTCTCTCTCTCTCTCTCTCTCTCTCTCTCCCTCTCCCTCTCCCTCTCCCTCTCTCCCTCTCTCCCTCTCTCCCTTTTTTTTCTTTCTTATTTTTGGTATATGTGATGTTTTTTTATTTTGTTATTGTTGTTGTGTTTTATTTGTAAATAATTGAAAATATTACCTTTTTCCATCATCTTATTTATACTTTTACAATTATTGTCATTTTATTGTTTTAATTATGATGATAATGAAAAGGACTTTCTTTATTTCATTATGATTATTACAACTGGTAATATTATCAAGAAGTTCACAATGTTGATACAGATTTTGTTTTCAATTGTATAATCATTAAAAATGTTTGTTTTATTTGTTGTAAGTAATCTCAATAGTATTTTAGTATTAACTTGTTTTATCATTTGTATAGATATTTTTTATTGTTAATGTTATTATTATAATTATTATTATAATTATTATTAGTGATGTCAGTGATCTTTATTAGTAGTATTATTGCTTTTTATTATCTTAATTGCTAAAGTTGTCATAATTATCATATTTATTTTTGTTTTTACAATTATTTTGTTGGGGATGACCGAGTCCCTTCACTCTCCCAGTAAAGCCCACCAAGACGGTGCTAATGCCCCCACCCTTGTGCCGTACCCACAGGTGCCAAAGGTGAACACAAAGAAGGATGGCAACATCCCGGCCGACCTGGCCAAGCGACCAGAAATCACCATCACTCCCATCCCGCGATCTCACACGGGGCTCGGGCCAGCGACAATGCAGGGCCCCCTGCCTGCCGGCCTGTCCCCGATGCCCCCGGGGCTCAAGGGCCTCCAGCTGGCTGATCTCATTACCCTGGAGGGACTCAAGACCACCTTCGGCATGACCGCGCTGCAGGACCTGGCCAAGATCGCCGAGAGGTAATTGGAAATGCTCCAAGCAAGCACTGGGGCTTTCTTGCTTTTGTTTGTTAAGCCGTCAAAGGAGGGGTTTCATGATTGATAGATTCATTATTTGATAAGTGATGGTATATTATTGATTTTAGTATTTTGTAAGAGACATTTCTAAAAATAGGTCATTTTCTAAGAGTAGAGGAAGAGATTATTTTAACTGGGAAAGAAGTATGTTATAAACAAGCCATATCAATCCATAGCCTGCGGGTGGCAAAGCTGCATTCTTGATTAACCAATACACAGTAATTTGCTTTATGACAGATATGAGAAGCCTCTGCAGGAGCCAGCACCAAAGAAGCTGAAGACGGAGGACGGTGCGAGGGTGAATGGCACTAGTTCGAGAGATAGGGGTAATGGACGGCCATCTGTGATCCAGGAAACTCCAGTCAGCAAGGCACCTCTTCCCGCTGTG
>BOPN01000784.1:352568-356792 GCA_017312705.2 Penaeus japonicus
AAAAAAAGTGTATCATATTGTATAATCTAATTTTGTAATATAGACAAATTCTCCTTATCCAAAACTGATTTCAAAGTTAAAAAAATAAATAGATAGAGGGCTTGCTTCTCTTGTGTTGTAAATGTGTGATTTTTCCTCATTATCAGTTCATTCCTTCATAGCTGTCTAATTTGCATAACATATGTTGATCTACTGTATTCAAGAATGCATCTCAGTTACTGGAATAAATGATTATTTAAGATATCCTAAACTTTAGTTAATTTCTTGAGAAAACGATTTCCCTGAGAGAAAACGTAATATTTGATGGGTAACTTAATAAAAAAATATATATTTCGAAATACAATTTACCAGCGCGTTCAGGTCACTGTAACATACATTATATCTATACCAGTTAGCCTCCGGTAACTATATTAACCGAGTTTTATCATTTGATAGAAAGAAACAGAAGTTCAGACAAAAAACTACAAACAAACTGCGGTAAGATAAAACTTATTCGATGAACAGCGTCAATCTATTTCAAAAGACTGGAATATATTTCTTCTTAGAGGCAATCATTTGAGAGTGCGGAATCCTCCCTTGTTCAGCCGTTTTTCCAATGAATAATCGCTTTCGAAGCTTCTCTGTGATTCTGCTATGGTATTTTCGGATTCTGCTGTTGCTTCCTGTTTCTGTATTGTGCGCAAACTGGTGAGAGGAGTAAAGTTTATAGTCGAGTACGTTTTCAAAAAATGGTAGAAATCTGCACATTCTGTATTCAACATCATATTCATATGGTTGATCCATATTCAGGTGTGTGTGTATATGTATATATATATATATATATATATATATATATATATATATATATATATATATATATATATAAATATATGTATATGTATATATATGTATATATATATATATATATATATATATATATATGTATATATATGTATATATATGTATATATATATATAAATATATATATATATATATATATATATGTGTGTGTATATATATATATATATATATATATATATATATATATATATATATTTATATATATGTATATATATATGTATATATATGTATGTACATATATATATATATATATATATATATATATATATATATATATATATATATATATATATATACACACACACACACATACATACATATACATACACACACACACACACACACACACACACACACACACACATATATATATATATATATATATATATATATAATATATATATATATATATATATATATATATATATATATATATATAAGTATATAAATACACACATGTTTTCAATGCTTTCCAAATAGGGGATGAAACTCCTTTTCTCGGTCGAACAGCCCAGTGTCATACATAACTAAAGGCAGTGCGATTTAGTTCAAAGAAAAAGTCTGTCTGTCTCCCTATTTTTTTCTTATTTTTACCAATCCTTTTCCTGCTTGATCGGATCCTGGTCTTGACAACCAATTATTCACTCACTGTTCGTTGTTGTCTCTAGCAGGCAGGTATATGCATGACGTTAAGTAATTGTTTCTGTGAATGAAAGAAAATATAGCAAATTACTATAACATCACCCCTTCCACACAAAGAACGAAAGAAAGAGAGAAAAAAACGTTTCTCTGTTCGCTTATACTTCCAAATCTTTGATCTTCGTTCATAGTTTAGTGTTCATTGGTGACGAAAACAATGGCGGTCGGTGATAGTTAAGGAAAGGAAATTATTAACGATGGTTTCAACTCGAGGACTTATTCTGGCGTTATACTAGTGATGCTGACGGACAGAGAACATAAGTGCTATTATATTTCGGGTACCAGAGCATTTTTCTGGCTTCTAGAAAAGCGAAAGTTCCAGAAAAACGGCCATTTTTTTTTCTTTTTTCTTTTTTTTTTAACCTAACGGCAGTCGTAATAGTTCGCCACCCGGTGGTCGCTTTCTTTCTATTTCCGTTTGCTGAATTGCTCACCTGCTTCACTACTATGTGAGTATTTACCGTAATGTATTATATTTGTATTCAATATCACGTCGAAGAGGCTTGTAGAGAGACAACAAACACACTTGTGTGAAATCTGAAAAATAGAAATGGCTCCGTTTTAATTTTTTTTTCTTCGTTTACTTTTGATCGCATATTTTATTTTCCATATTCTTAAGTGGACTGATAAAGATTACACAGACATTGTTTTTAGAAGTCAATCAAATCATGTCATTTGAATACAACTTCATTTTGCATCAATTTATCTTGTATCAATAATACATACGTCAATCAAAGAATTCTAGAAATTAAAAAATCCGGGAAAATCCCCGACGCTCCGAAATCTTTCTTATCTTACCAACAAGGGCAAGAGCATGTGTGTGTTCGAGGCATTGCATTTTTTCGAAATATATCTTGTAAGAGTTTTATCCATGACTGTATTCTGAAAGACAATGCATGTTTATATATGGTTGTTTACGTGTATCTTTTTTCAGTTTTGTTGTATGATAATGCAATATCGGCAAGGAACTGTTTACATTATTGTAGGATGAAATGGGATGTGGAATATGCAAATGGAACTAATCAAATTCCTTTGATAATACCTGCGTTATCAAACCGTGATTATATTACTGATGACAGCGGTTACAATGGTGTTTGTAATGATTATCAAATTATGGCAAAAACAACGATAACGTCCGTAACCATAGCAACAAGGTGGTGGTGAGTAGGATGACACTCACAATGATATCAATTTCGAATTCTCAGTTATACTCATCGATTCTTAACAGTGAGAGAGAGAGAGAGAGATCAAAATCTTGGTAAAAATAGTAAGCATAAAACATAGCAAACACACACACACACACACACAAAGTCACTCGATAGAATAGGCCGCCCTTAAATATTGAAAAAAAAATCGACCAAAATGACACAACCGATATATTCTGAGTCGTAGGTCACACGGAAAAAACATCTGATTTTTTTTTTATCTCGTGTGTTAATCCTATGGGTCGTATATGTGACTGCGTTTATACATTTAGGTGTATACTTTGCTAACTCGTATTAGACACCATATTCCATCGGGTTGACAGCTGTTTTCACTATACGTAGAATCAATCAATAAAGATGACTTTACCGTATCCATTACTACACCGTATGCAACAATAATACCAAATAGGAAATTCTAGGTTTCTTTCTTAGGATATTAAGGATCTGTTGTCCCTAGTTCCTTGAGGATGAGGTCGAATGCTTCAGGAAATCCTTGATGAAGCACCAACACCTCAGAGCGAGTCCTTCTGACCCTCCGAAAGACGGCGGGAATCATTATAACGATAACACGGACTGACCTTTCCTCGCTTCTAAATTCTTGATTCTACCTCGGCGCAACATCTCCAAGGCGGCCAGCGGGTATTTCGGTATTAAAATCGCCAATACGGTAGGAGCTGGGATAGGGGATTTAATACGAAGCAGGAACCGAGATAGCACCGTCCATTATATACCGTGAAAAAGGAGTGACAAAGCTTACTGTGGTAAGACAATCAGCAAACATCGAACCGACAGCCGTGACCATAGGTCTTCCAACGCCACGACGAAGGAATCCATTCATGGTTGTATCCCAGAAAAAAAAAATGATAATGGAAGTTTCGCATATTGCGTCGCGCTCTTCAAATTATCGAGGGCCGCGGCATTGTCAATTAAGCGTAAAATGAGCGACAAGTGGATGTCAGCTGAATCATCAGCTCTTGACTAGTATATATGCTTTGCAAACTTAATGAAGTATGGAATCCTGATGAAGATTTAATCGAAATGCAAAAATTCCATCTCTTGCGTTCTAGAAGTTTATTCTCATTTCTACCTTTACCTACATGTTGACCTCACATTGACCTTATTTGGCATGCTGGGCCTGGCATTCCCATATCGAGAGCTGAACCGGATCCCGGGACAGGTTCAGTGACGCAATCAGTAAAGCCCTGACTGTCCGTAGTCTAAGCCTTAAGATTTGTAGATGCCTTAGATAGATATACATACAATCCGGCTGAGGTGGATCCTGTCTAATTGACTTATACTTGTTTACGAATATTGACCAATCATAGGAAATCTTAACTGACCCTTGACCAATCACAGAGTTTGTACATGTCAAAAAACTCGTTTATTAAAAAAATATATATATATATGTGCACACACACAGACACTCACACATTCACACACACACACACACACAAATATATATATATATATACATATATAT